>WSFP011410875.1:0-24624 GCA_009831015.1 Picea engelmannii
TGACCGTCGGATTGCCTAACTACAAATGCATACTAATGCATACTAAAGAAACACACTTTTACCTAACGACATATTAGACCAAGTAGATCTTAACTAACTCCTAAGTGTCTAAATATCCTAACAGTGACATGTGACGTCTTGATCATTTTGATATTTCTACTGCATATATATGTATGGTAACGGATATCATTACAAGATCTCGATTGGCTCTATTAACAGAAGTAGAGTCTTCATTGTTATTTTTTGGAAACACTACTTTCAAATACAGACATGGATTGGGGAAATGTATGGAAATGATGGATGTTAATGGTTACAGATTGAGTGTTGTTGTTGACTATTATAACATGCAGAATGTACGAATAAAAGGAATAGAACCTCTTACAAATTCTGTGAGGTACTTGTGTTTTGTAATGGAGTTATATTGGATATTTTATTATTGGACAGTGAACTAGTTAAATACCTCAAGAATCACTACTCAGTCATCTGATTGTTGGTTGATGTTATGAATTGCTTGATTAATCTCATGAATAGTAAACGTTTTTTCCCCTCTCATTATCTCATTTTCCGCTAATTACAACCCCCTCGCATATCCCATATTCATTTTTCACCCCCTGTTCTGATATTGATCACAGCTAAGAAAACTTTTATGTTATATTGGATAGAAATGGCAGAATTATGTGTGGATTGCAGTGAGGTTTATCGGTTTTCTTATAGTTGATTGTTGTTATCATTGAGCAGTGACCATATCTCTTCCCTTTCATTATTTTTTTTTTTTCGCAAATTACAAACCCCTCATGTATCCCTGAACACTTTTTCCACCCCCCCTGCTCATTGATTAACAATAGAACAATTTGTATGGATTGGATTGCACGAGCCTGATACATTCTGAGCCAAATATATTTCGTATTTTTAAGGATTTTTCATGCATGGTTATTTAAAATACTATTTGCTAATTGTTAACATATCCAGGATGAGTTTTTTCAGTCGAGGAAGCCATGGCCGAGGAAACAGAGGTAGAGGTAATTGGAACCGAGGCGCAAGGAGGCCTAGGTTCTCAATACATTTTGATGTTGATTCTAAAGATCTTGGCCAATTGTTCCATGATGGGTTCTTTAATTGGATTGGACAGGGAATAGTCCAACCGAGGCCTGAAAGGCCTCCCTTCCAAGCCCCTCAATCCACCGGTATACATGTGCCACCTCATGTCTCTTTACAGCCTGAAGTCCCAGAAAACGATGGGTGGTAGGAGATTGTTCACCCAGCAGTCTCCGAACACTGTGGCTGGAAAAACTTAACCTTCCCTGCTCCCCCACCTTTGAACCCCATTTCCCAAGATGCCCCTAACCACTCGCCAGTGAAATCCTCCCATGTCAGCAAGATATTGAAGACTGAAGCCCACCATGCATCTGATAAAGGAAAAGTTGTCATTGCCCCTTCCTCACCCTACGATGACTATGATAAATCCCTGTCTTCATGGATGCATATGAGGGATGATTGTTCCCATGTGATTAGTGAGATAAAGCCTAAAGGCTCTACCCAGCTCAAGGTAATTTCAAGGAAATCAAGAGGTGACAGCAGCAACCAAAGAAGGGTTGCTTCACAGACTGGAAAATATGGGTTTTAATTTTTATGTCATTTAATGTTTTATAACAGTGGACTCCATGGATTTTGGACAACAAATCTTATTTTGGATATATGAGTATTAGTCTAACTTATTTTCAAGTTTTATGAGATAAAATTGTCAAAGAAAAATATGTTTTGAAGGGAGACACAAGGGGTGTGTTTGCTTAACAAATGGATTATGTTATGATGTGATGATTTGTTATCACTAGAGGAGTCACAAGGGGGTCCGACCTATTAGTTATTATTCAATTATGACCCTATTATTATTATTACTTTTTCCCCCTTCCTTAACTAAAGTTAGTTAAGGCCTTATGTTATATTAACTAATAAGTTAGTTCAACTACTCTAACCAATTCTAAATTGTTAAAAGATGAACTAAGGGGAGGAACAAGGGAGGATAGAAGACAAAGCATGCTAAGGTTTTCTCATTGAGTTTATGTTGAGATAATTCAGCTTTCATTCATTCATATATTCATCATATCCTAATTCGCTTTTGTGATAGCAGGGTCTTATTGTAGACAGCAATATTCAGGCTGGATCAAATCATTCAGACACTTGTTCTTCAGAGGTGTTGATCTATCTTTGATCGTTTGTGTAGGCTTGTCTGTTTGTGAATTAATTTTCATGATTGATAAAGGCTATTGTGCAGAGTCGAGTGGGCAACAATTTGTGGCAAGATGATCCATCTTTTAGAGTTCAGTTTTGGTTTTATATCAAAAGTCCTTTTGTATGTTCCATCAGAGATTTCTAAGTTTAATTTTGGTCAATTTTTGTAAAGACAATGACTCTTTGATGAATTGGAATGAAATAAATGATTGTTTTATGTCTCATTTGTATTGATTATGATCTTGGTGTTTTCACTTCTGTTCTTATATTTGTTTTTCAGCAACTGATGTTTTCAAAAAAAATACATAAAAGTGAATTTCCAGCAAGCTTTTTGTTGATAAAAAACTAGCCTAAGCACTTGTAATTAATACTTGTGAGTTAGGATACATATTTTTGTTGGCTATAAACGTAGGGTTATATTCCCGTCTACTTTAATTTAGCCAAGTAAAGTCTGAAAACGCTTGAGTAAGATCAATTTATATCTTGTCCTCGACAATGTTTTGCATCATGAGCCTAGTGTTCCACCTTTGGGGCTCAATGTCACCCTAGAAGGGCATGACGTCACCCTTGTGGATGTATTTAGATGTTAATTAACTTTATTTATGTCTAAATTGAATTTATTTGTAAATTGGCCAAGTCGGCCTTTATTTGACCTAAAATTAATTAAAGGTCACTAGTTTTGTATAAATAGAGATAAAGTACTCTCATTGTTATCATCATAACTCATAACACAACAAGTGTGCACTGAAATTTGTGCCCTCTTTAAGGGATATTGGCTTAAATAACTACTGTGCAACTTCTTGGAGAGGCATTTTATGGTGTATCTTGGCTATTCTTCATGGTGGAAGATCTTCAACTAGGGTTTGACTTGATTATTCTTGGTGAAGTAAGTAGAAAATCTGCAATTTGTTCATGTAATAAATGCTTGTTGTAAATTTTACTTGTTTCATATTAAAGATTATGAGATTTCTTGCTTAAACCCTAGGAGAGAAACATAAGTTACTTATTTCTCTCTCTAGTTTTTCTACTTGTTTAAATTTCTCAAGTACACCTTGTTTAGATGTGACTACTAGAGCCCTAAAGTGATAGCACGTTAGTAGCTTCATTCTAATTGTTTATTGCATAACATTCTTCAATAGTCTAAGGAAGGAAGATTCGCTAGGGCCTAAAAGTGCTTACTCTCTAGTGAATTTTTCTTTAAGGTTTGGATGTTTGAGGCCTTGAAGTGCCAACACCTCTTCCATCCACCTCTTTTCCTTTGGAAAGTATTATCATTGCTACTTTTTTCCAAGTTGTGTTGTTGTTATTGTTGACTCCATAAGCCCTAAAAGGCACTTTTCCACTTGCTTTTGTTGACATCTAACTTACTCATAAATTGGTTGCGATAATTGCCTAACAATCTACTTGATAAATGCTATGCTTCAATGATATTTTCTTGCAATTCTGAGCACTAATACTTATTGTTGTTACAAAAGATTGCTATAGCTATCTATCTTCAGCAAATTTTCTACAAAACTAACATTTAATGCTAGCTAGACATTGTAGAAAATGTGTGTGACAATTGATTATCATATTGCCTAGTTAAAGCTACTTTTTCATTGTCTTTTCAAGCAATTCTAAGGCATATTTCTTGCAGTTGTTATAAAATACTTATTGTTGTTGTAAACTTTCATATCGCTGCAATTTTATATCAGTCAGTTTATATTTCAAAGTTTCATGGTCTTGTGAAGAACCAACATCATTTTGTACTTGAAAGCTGCCATATTTTTGTTTTGTTTTCTTGTTCTGGGTTGTTACACATTATTTTGGTCACACTGATAATGAATCTGCAAGCATGTGTTTAGGCCCTCAAAACAATATTTTACATGAGGAAAATGACTGAGTTCTTCCCCTACAAGGCAATTTTTTAGAACGACGTCCCACGTTGACAGTGGTACATAGTGCAGAAATCCTTGATTTCTGCAGGTTGCTCTATGCCTGGCTCGTGGGGTTTCCACAGGCTGTTATATAGGCAGGATGCGGCAGCGTTTGAAGCTAAGGAAAGGAATAAGTTTAGGAAGTTTCTAGACGTATAATCTTCTAGAATGTGAGGTGGCGTCTGTATGGTTGTGATCCTACTGGCTTCTTTGATTTGGTGGGATCATCCTCATCCTTTTAACCACTTCACCTTCTTCTATATAATGATGGGTTTCTCATGGAAAAGGTTCAGCAAGATTGAGCAAAGAATTGTTGAAAGAATAGGCTGAAGACTATGTGAAGGATCATGTTACAACTGATGCTTGAGGCCTCCATTTGTCCAACAAGCTTATGTGGACCATCTTCATACAAATTTGGAGCAAGTGTATGTGTGTGTTGGAACAAAGGACCACCGAAAGGGAACTTGCGACATCAAGGCAATTTGGTTGTATTTTCCACTTTTACTTAATATGATACGATGACATGTTTCTTTCCCATAAAATCATTAGCATTTTATTACATGACTCCTTGATCACATGTTTAGGTTTTCATTGAATCTACAATTGTTGCTTTCACTTTGGTTGGTTTGTGTCATTGCAGATCTGATCTCACAAGAGCACCGGAGCAAAGCAGGAACAACAAAGATATAAGGAAGCGATATCTAAAGGTATGTCATCTATTCCTTCTTTCGTAGTAAATTCAATGATAGAAACTTAGGGAAAGCGTCATGTCATGTATTGTTTTTTTCTAGATCCAGGTGGATCTAGGGAGATTAGTTTATGTCTGCATTCATTGATTTATCCAATAACATGGGTGGGTACACTTCATATTTACTTTTGTTTCATCTCTTAAATACATAAAGAACCTTTTTTACTTGAGTGACCAGTGAGAGGGGGCTATTTTTACTTCTTTGTCTTAGTTCATCAGCCCTTTAATTCACTAGGGATGTCTCCCTTGGGATAATCTTAAAATAATCCTAAATAGAAAGGGGTTTCCTATTAAGGTGATAGTGATAGGTCACCCCCTTGTTATGCCAATATTCTCTCACTTGCCTTGGGCTTTGGGCACGTATAGATTGTGCAATAACAGGACTTAGTTGTCCATGAATCCACATGACTTATACTCATGTCCCTCCATCAAATTATTTGAGAAGGAAGACTATTAATGGCACTACAAGGAAGAGAATTACATTAGCTCAAGCATCCTAGTTTCGATGCTCAACCACCATCTGATTAACTTCGAATTAGACCTTGATCATTAAAATATTTCATCGTAGTTCTAGGGTCTTCATTTCTTTCCTTCAAATTTCCATGACCTCCAAAATACACTCTCACGTTCAGTTGTGCTTAACTTTCTCCCGTACTTAGAAACTTTAATGTATTCACGGACTCGTGGGTGGTGGGCTCATGTTTCTTATTTTATTTTCATATGTCTATCCAAGAAATATCTATACTTAACCATTTTTCCTTCTTCGTGGACTCCCTCCATACTTAACCATTTTTCCTTCTTCACGGACTTCCTCCATACTTAACCATTTTTCCTTCTTCATGGACTCCCTCCATACTTAACTATTTTTCCTTCTTCACAAACTCTCGGGCTAGCGGACTCATCATTCTTGTAACCTTCTTTTCATAATTTTGTCCAACTGATCCTTAGGACTTAGCCAATTTTTCCACTTCTTATCGCGGGTTCACAGGTCTGTTGTAATACCCCAAGGTCGAGCCCCAGTTGAATTGTAAACATGTCTTATAGGCTGGTGAGCCAAGTGATTATAATCTAGGAGTATTATGTGATGATTAGGCTGGAGATCCTAGATGCTAAAGGCCAGTGAGCCTATTTTTGTATATGTAAACACTCATGTTGGCACACAGGGGCAGACCCAGGGTTCAACGCTTCAACAAAGCACCAACAAAACCCTAACTATTGGCCCTTTCAGCAACACCTACGAAGCAGATGAAGTCTCACCCGAGGTAGAGGCATGGGGGCTTGTAGGAATCAGGTGTCTACAACCAAGCTGGGACACAGATCTGTGATTACAACACTTGACAGAGCACTTAGCCAATAACATGCATTAGTTCATAAGTCCCATTCTCATCGCAGATTAAACCCTAATTACAGATCAGCGCAGTAGTAATCAAAATTAAGCACATCCAATCATTTAGCACATAGCATCAGCTCAGATTCATCATTTGTTCACATCATTAAGCACTAAGATACAATATCATATGCATTCATTATACCTAACCTCAACAGCATTAAGCAAATAATCACATAAAAAACATCAACAACATCGCACAAAGCACATCAACATGGGATATACGTGGTTCACCCCAGTTTGGGGCTACATCCACCAACTTCTTCTTCTTCTTCTTTATTAGTCAGCAATCTCTTACATGTGTCTTCTCCTATGCACAGAGCCACAGAGATCAGCTTTGCACTGGACAGGTGATCTACGCACAACGCGCTAGATCCACCTTCCTCAAAATTAGGTCAAGGTACATAGCCAACTCCTTGATAGCACAAAGCCTTACACAATATGTCTGCACAAAGCCTCTTACAATCACTTGCACTTAGCTCTCGAAGTATCAACACACAATATTCACAAAATCCAACAACTACTCTTCGCACTTAGCAACCTTTACATATTATTGCACAAAGCCAACTTAGACATGTTAGAACCTTCACTTACATCGCTTAACTATCTATTTATACATTACAAAAAGGCCTAAACATGGGTAAACCCATGGTCCAACATCCCATACATGTTCCATAAACCCTAAAATCCCACAAATCCCACAAAATGAGTGAGATCTCGTGATCTCAGCTCCGCATGGGCGCTCCATCTTCAAACAGCCTGTTGAAGTCCCAAAAATACGACCAATGTTTCCTCAAAACTTGGTTGAGGGCCAACAGGCCCCCAAAACTCACCTGTGACTCATCCCGAGTCACTCAGATCTAGGTAACACTGCTTCGACAACCTCGAGCTTAGCTCGAGATGCCTTGACTTGTTGCTTCGCCAGAGCCTCCTGCTCGGCGAACTCTTGAATTACTTGCTCGGTGATAGGCCCTTACAGGCGTTGTTCCACTATTGTAACTACTTTCTCTAGTTGTGAGCCTTGTCCTTCATTCTCTTCAAAAAGTGTGAAGGCTTCATACTGCACCGACTGGAGTCTCTGTGTCACTTCCATAACCTTGATCTGGATGGCAGTAACCTGTTGTTGGACTGCGCGTTGTTCCTACGACCTCTTCATCTTCTCAACCACAGTAAGCAACTTCATTTGTGCTTGTACAATGGAAGCATGTTGCTTCTCTTCCTGGAGTTGTGCTTCCAATTTCTTCAGCTCCGGATCTTCTACAAGGCGCTCATAGGTCTGTGCACTTTGATCACTTAATTGTTTACACTCTGATGTTTACACTCTGAGGCCAATGCCTTGATTCTTTCTATTGCGTTCCTAGCAGCTTCTTCCCTTTGATCGCGCACTTCTTGCAGAGTGCTAGGCACTGCTTGGAGTTCTACCTCTATTACCCTTGCTTTAAGTTGTTGAATGGCTTCGGCAAGCTTCCCCACTTGCATATTAGTTGACTCTGGTTCCTCCTGTGCTAATCCCGACACAAAGCGAAGTGCTCTAGTCACTGCCTCTTTGACCTCATTCTGCTCTGCAAGCAGCTGGTCTTTTTCTTTCTGCATCCTCTCTTTATCTTCCTCGAACATCGCCCTAATTTCATCTTTCTCTTGCTGCACAACTCGAAGTTGCTCTAAGGCATCCTCCTTTTCTTGCTTCAAGGCCTCTATGGCATGCTCCTTTTCTTCTTGGACTCGACGGAGTCGAGCCTTGGTTGCATCTTCTAGCCTTCGTAATTGGGTGGGCTTATCCCCCAATTCTACACTTTCTGCTGAAGAAAGAGCAGTAGGTACTGTGCGGCTCGAATGGATAGCTTGTTGTATATCCTTGAGCTCCTTCTATATTATTTCATACAGTGTTTCTTGCTTCGCTTCATGTCTCTGCAAGATATCCTCTCAAGCGTCTTCTACGAATGCAATGATGAGATCTACATCGTCCATTGTGAGCACATTCTTCGACTGAGGCCTGTTGGCTCAGGTCTTCTTCCGTGCTGAGGGTTTCAGCGAAGAAACCTTCCTTTTCTTTGATGTCTCGACCTTTGTAAGGGGATCCTTTGGTGGTGTAACTTCACCTTTATATTGCTTGTCTCCTTCTTCCCCTCCTTCCTCTTGGTTCACTTCGTCTCCTCCTCCTCCTGCGGTTGAATCGGGCCTGCTTTCCCCTGATGCGTTGTCCTTCTCATCGCTTTCTATGTCCTGCACTTCCTCCTTTTTCTTCTTTTTCTTTGCGCTGCTTTGTCCATCATACTCAGTCTGGGTGACCAAAGGACTTCCGATGATGTTGGGGTCGGAGAGTTCTTCATATTCGACCGGTACAAGGAATTTTGTTGGTCATTCCTCAGTGATCTCTTCCATGTCTTCATCGGTCAATTAATAATAAGACTGCAACTCCTCCTTACTATCATCTATGTGCGCAGTGATGTAGATGAAGTGTCGGCTTGCGCAAAACTTCGCTAGCAGCCTGTATTGATGCAAAGCATTCGGGGTCATTTGTGGGAATGATTCAATGGCACGCTTTAGATGTGGGTAGTACGCATGGAACACCGCATTCGATTGCCACTGCTTTTCCATATCACTTGTGTACCACAAGGTAGAGAACCTTGCGGCCAACGTCTCCGATGGCTCAACTTTTGGGAAGGCTTCTCCTTCCGGCATATTCCAAGAGACAAATACGATCAATACCAATAGCCAACTAAAGTCAAACTCATACCCTTGATCCTGCGCTTCGTAACAGTCATTTTCCAGCTCATTGATGAGGTAAATCACCCAATTCATCTGCATTCCTTCTACACATTTCCCTATGAGGTCCACTACAAAACCTGTGACTTGTGTTGGTCGATCCTTTCTGACGAGATTTCCAACGATCAGTTGGCAAGAAAGGTGCATTGTTCCATCCTAGATGGAGGCTACCTTGTAGCCTCGCTTTCCCTTCTCTACATTGCCATAGTCTTCTTTTATACATTGGGCCAAGGAGTGATCTGCAGCCTTCCATGGGTAGAACTGTTGAGGGTTTGGTCCCTGCATGCTCAGTCCTGTAATGAGATGGATCAGCATGGGATCCACACTGACACGCCTATCAATCCATATCTGCCCTCCATGGTAGCACGACAGGAGGAGTTTAACGCAAGCGTTAACCTCCTGATGTCGACCAAAGTGGGGGATCTTCATTATGTTCAGGATTGTGGATCACGCAAGCTCCTTAATCCACGACTGGGGAACTATCTTGGGCTTCTTCCCAGTTGTCTTCATCAAATACCTATGCGACGCGAGCATCGCATAGTTCTTCTGGTCTCCAAGGTTGAAGTCACTAATCTTGAGAGCTGGGATCAGTCCCAACTGGGGTCCAACTGCGTGTATTCCCTTCGGGAGGTACGCAATGATCAACGTGTATTCGAAATCACGCGGGACATTGTCGCAGTTAACCGTGCCATTCAAAGGCAGGATGTAGTCTGGCAAGGCCGACGGGATGTTCCTCATGTTAGCCAGATCATCATGGTGTTTTCTTCGTTTCTCAACAATGTGATCGGAACGTTGTCCAGTCGATGGGGATGCTTGCAATCCGCCAATCGACGATGCCTGTATTTCTACATACATGACTTTATCAGTCATGAGGTCTACAAGAATATCCTCCACAGACTTCTCTACTGCGCTACGCTCCCCCGACATTCACACTTGTAATAAAATAAATCGGGTAGGCGAACGGGAAAGAAAGGTAATCAAATGAATGGTGAGGTCTAGAAAGCACAGCGCAATATGCAATCAATTCTATGTTAGCTCGGATATCTCAGTTTGCAAAAATTGGTCCTGCTACAGTGTTCGACGAGTTAAATAGGAAATCATCATAACGGATCCCTCAAACAGGTAGGAATACGTCCATCAATGCGCATCCATCCGTTATGGCACGGTCTCAACGGTCCAACGGCGATCTTTCCATCAATAACTATGTTTCTAGTCGTTATGAAGTGTCATTCTAATGGTCGAGGCGCCTCCAACCGTCATATTGCTTTGGCATGGTGAAGTACCATTATGAATTATTCTATTATTCCGACAGGGTTCAACTTCTGCAGATTTCTCTCCTGTGAAGTCTTCTCTGGAACTTCCCGTAGTTTTTCTAACTTTGCTTTCTTCTTACTGAGCTTTCTTTCCTTCTTTCATGTGATCTGAGTCTTTGGGTTCCTCTTTCCATTCTTATTCTTACTTTCTCTTATCCTAGTATCTTCACACTGTTGATGTTCATCCAAAGGGTACAAAGGTATAACTTCTTCTCTTATTAACTCTAAGGTAAGTACTTTTCTTTCTTGCATGGATAGGTCCTTCAAAACTTCTTGTGTTCTTTCAACTTCAACAGCTACTTTTCTTTCCCTCTGTTTCTTCAACTAATCCTCTTGTTCTTCTATTAGGCTCTCTATTTTTCTAGCTATGAAGTCCCTTAATTCTTTCTTTTTCTGTTCAGTAGTTTCCTCCTCTGCTTTCCTTTTGATATGGTCCTTTTCAAACCAAGTATTTCCTAACAAAAGTGAAAAGGGGGCACTTCTCTCAACGAACTTAATGACTTCAAATTCTTCTTCAGTTGATGTTCCATGGGAAATCATAGGTACACTAGTAACTCTTCAACATAAGGTTATCATCTTCCCTTTAAATAAGCCTATCCTTCCCAATGGATGTATCATAGCAAGCTTTCCCAAAATTTCCCAAGTGCTTTCTGGCATAATATTCACATGTGTTTCTTCATCCAAGACATAGCCTATGTCGAAGTCTCTTATTCTTGTTTCTATGCACTGCTTTTCTTTCAAGATCTCTGGTAAACTGACGTCTCTATGATCATTCAGTGTTTCTTTCAACTGTAATAACATAGTCTCTGATTCTTTCTAGTTCTCTAACATATCCTTAGCCTCTTGTCCTTCTTTATAGTTTTCTTGTCTCATGTTCATCTTGTCAACTTTGGCAATCATTCTAGGGCAATCCTCAACCTCATGACCAATAGCTTTAAAACAAAGAAAAATAGGACCTATACCAAGGCATTCCTTAGCAAGATGTCTCGGTATTCTGCAGTTATAACACAGTGTCAATCCTTTCTTTCATTTAAACGATCCCCAGCCTTTCATGTACTGCGCACTGGGATCACCGTGCTGGACCTGCAATCTGCAAAAATTATTTCTAGGTACCTGCATCCACTTTTTAGTACAAAAATTCTCTATATGCATAGGAATAACATATCTTTCACTGTCTCTATCAAATTTATTCAAATCCACTCTTTCTTCTAACTGTGCCCTAGTTTTCAAAATAGGAAAAAATCTATCAAACATACCTAGATTCATACTTTCGAAGAAAAAATTTCCACTTATCTTACCTTTTCCATAGCACAAAGCTTTAAGATCTCACCTCTTTTCTTCAGATCGAGTTTCTTTCTTAGCACAGACCTTCGCAAGTCAATTATAATACTGTGCACTACAGCAACAGATCTATGCACAGAGATTTCTCTTTTCTTCAGTTCATAGCAATCATTGTTTCAGGTCCTGGAAACAGAACCATTTGTTGGCACACAAGGGCAGACCCAGGGTTTAACGCTTCAACAGCGCACCGACAAAACCCTAACTATCGGCCCTTTCGAAAACACCTGCGAAGCAGATGAAGTCTCACCCGAAGTAGAGTCACAGGGGACTGTAGGACTCAGGTGTCTACAACCAAGCTAGGACACAGATCTATGATTACAACACTTAACAGAGCACTTAGCCAATAACATGCATTAGTTCATAAGTCCCATTCTCATCGCAGATTAAACCCTAATTACATATCAGTGTAGTAGTAATCAAGATTAAGCACATACAATCATTTATCACATAGCATCGGCTCAGATTCAACATTCAGTCACATCATTAAGCACTAAGCTACAATATCATATGCATTCATTATACCTAACCTCAACAACATTAAGCAAATAATCACATAAACAACATCAACAACATCACACAAAACACATCAACACAAGATATACGTGGTTCACCCTAATGTGGGGCTATGTCCACCAACTTCTTCTTATTATTATTTATTAGTCAGCAATATCTTACATGCATATGCTCCTATGCATAGAGCCATAGATCTCAACTTCGCACTGAACAGGTGATCTCTACACAGCGTGCTAGATCCACCTTCCTCAAAATTAGGTCAAGGAACAGAGCCAACTCCTTGATAGCACAAAGCCTTACACAATCTATCTACACAAAGCCTCTTACAATCACTTGCACTTAGATCTGCAAGTATCAACACACAGTATGCACAAAATCCAACGACTTCTCTTCGCACTTAGCAACCTTTACATATTCTTGCACGAAGCCAACTTAGACAAGTTAGAACCCTTACTTACATCACTTAGCTATCTATTTATACATTACAAAAATAACTAAACATGGGTAAAACCATGGGCCGACATCCCATACCCGTTAAATAAACCCTAAAATCCCACAAATCCCGCAAAATGAGTGAGATCCCATGATCTCAGCTCCGCCTGGGTGCTCCATCTTCGACTAGCATGTCGAAGTCCCAAAAATACGACCAATGTTTCCTCAAAACTTGGTCGAGGGCCCACAACTCATAAAATTAATATAATACATCATTGTGGGTAAACTAACCATGATAAAATAGTATGGGGGACTAAGCTCCATTAGGAAGGGAAATGGAGGGCAAAGAGCCTAGGAAAGGGGGCTAAGCCACAGGGCTTATTTCCAAAGGGAATAGTATATTATTATTCCTTAAGACTAGGGTAAAGATAATTATTTTATCCTAAGTTCTTATGGGAAAGGTGAATGAATCACAAGTGGAGAGAAACAGGCTCCAGGAGAGCCATATGTCAATCATGGCACATGCAAATATATGTGGGGAAAATAGTTTGTTTTCCCATCTTTCCCCATTCACCAACACATTCACTCTCACTCAGCATTCACGTAGCCAGCCATATTTTCTGGGTGAGTCTACCTCGGCATCATTCACACACCTCTGGTACCTACACGCACTCTGAGCTACCACGTACATTCATGTTACCAGTAGTAACCTGTACCTATCCTGGAAGGAATAGCGTACATGTACCTTCTTGTTATGGGCAGCGCCTAAACCAAACCCAAAGGTTGTTGTTGTTTCCATTATCTATTCCATAAAAAAAATTGTTGATACCTTCACCTAAGCCTATATCTAGTTGACTTAATCTTTGGACTGAATAAACGGGTTGTCATGCCCATGGGTTTGAAGAGGCAGGTTTTCATGCCCATGGATTGAAGAAGCAGTTTTTCAGGCCTGTGAACAACTCTCTCCAGGTGAGAGAGTTTGTTGGGAAAGTGATTTCCTAAGGGAGCCCAACTGCAGCTATAATGCTATGAGAATTCTTGTCACGTATATTGTTGAAGCCATGGAAGGGAAGTGGGTCAGCTGAAAGACTATTGAGTAGAGAAGGGGCACACTTCCTGGGGTGGGATAAGCATGTGGGGAATGAGAGGATGTAGGTTGTTAGTGTGATTTGGCTCCTAAGATGAAATCCTTCATGTTGACTATGTAACTTCTTGTTGTCTCAGCCTATCCTAGGAATCCCTTTACCCGGGTGGAGTTTAGTCCCAGCTCGGGCGAAACCCACTACTGAGAGTGATGAGCAGTGTGGTCTAACACTAGGAGGTTCGTGGAAGGTCTGCATGCAGTTGGTGGTCTTCTATAAAAATATACGTAACAATTATGTGTTCAATTGCATCTTATGTATTTGTACATGTCTTATAATTATGAGTATTGTCTGTATATGTTGTATGTATAGGTTTACTTTTATTTCTGAATTAATCCATGTATTAGTAGAATGTGTTATCTACTTAATTTTTATATGTATGATGTTCCACAAGAGTTTTTGTGTGGCATAGCCCAGCGGGTCTATGGCTGGGTATGTTACAATTTGGATATCAAAATCAGAAGAGAAGTAGGAATGTGGGAGTCCCCTACCTGGGAGGCCCTGGGAGTGTTACAAATTGGTATCAGAGCTCCGGTTTTCAACACTAAGCCTGGATGGGCCATATAAGTGGAAATTGAAGCAAAATTTTCAAAATAAATTGTTGTCGAAATGGAAAAAAATTGAGTTTGAGAGCATCCATGAGTGCCAAGAGAGCGCTAAGAGAACACCTTAGTTGTGTTTGAAATCTCAGCAAGTTTAATGGTTCGAGAAAGCCAGCTGAGGAAAGAAACCACAGTAATCATGGTTTTGGAGCCACAAAGTTTATATTTGGGTCGTTGGATCTGTTCAGGAGAAGGAAGAAAATTCACAACCATCAGATATGGGAAAGGAGCACGGTGGTTAACCTTCAAGTCCTTTGGACTTCATTGCTTCAGTAAATTTTAATATTTTGACATAAGGAGGCAAAATCCTCGAAACTCTGAAGTCCCAGATTGGATTCACACCATAGATAATTTGGGTGAAGGAAGATCGTTGGATTCCCCGAGTGGTTCAACAGTTGGACGCTCGGGGAAATTTGTTTATGGTTGCACAAAGTGGAGTTTTCTCCAAAGTTTTGAAGTCCGAAACTAATCGGGACCGTCCATTATCGGAGACACATGTCCGCAGATTGGCAAGTGTTCATAATTTTGACGTCTGGCAGTTTGGGGGTGGGTTGGTGTTCAACAACAAAATCCTCTGAAGCGCAAAGTTCCGAAGTTTTGGAGCTCCGAAGTCTCGAAGTTTTGGGGAACACATGTTCGGAAGATCAACGTTCGGGTGTTTTGATGTGCTCTGACGTGGAATTCTCTGAATTCCCAGAGCACCAAAGTGACGTGACATGATGATGTCACCTGGAGTGACATGGACCTGATCGAGAGTTGAGAAGCTCCGCGACCGGGAGTTTAAGAGTGTGCACATGAGAAGTTTCCCAAAGTCCCAAAGTTTCGGGGGACAACTGTTCGAAAGTTCAGTATTCGAGAGTCATCAAATGTGTCGATGTGAAACCCTTTGAATCCCGAAGTGTCGAAGTCCTAGAATGTCGGAATGATGTGGCATGACGATGTCACCTAGAGTGACATGGACCTGTCGAAACTTCGGTGTTAGGGGGTTTTGAAGGATGTTGTAGAAGAAACCTATGAAGCCCAAATTTCTGAAGTGATGAAGCACCAGAGTGACATGGTCTATTGATTTCACCTAGGGTGACGTGGACCCACTTGATGCTTTCCACGTGTCATCATGTTTTATGCTTTTCAAAGACCATTTGTGCCAGTTATAGCTTGACACGTGTCACCTGTCGGATTGAGCCACGTGACGTCTCTACATTTCTACCATGTAGCAAACCTCCCTGGTGTGTGGTTTCTGATGAGACTCTAGGTGTTCGCCAGTTCAGCATTTGGAGGAAACGTGGTATGATGAAGGTAAAACCTTCGAAGCCCGAAGCAGCGGAGTGCTAGAGTAATGAAACGCCAAAGTCCCAGCCCGAGAATTCAGAAATCCAGCGTTCAGGGGAATGTGAGTATATTGATTTGAGAACCTTTGAAGCATGAAGCTCCGGAGAGCTTCTCCAGGAATTGTCCAGTTCAACATTCTAGGGGAACAAGGTGTGGAGTAGGCGGAACTTTCAAATCCCGAAGTTCTGAAGATGTATTTTGCAAGAATTCGTCAGTTCGGAGTTCAGGAGAAATATGGTGTGAGATAGTAAGATCCTCTGAAGCCCGAAGCTCCAGAGCCCCGAAGTCCCAAAGCTCTAGATAAGTTCATATCAGCTAAGCACTTGGACATAGCCCTTCGCCATATGAGACTTTTGTCTAAATAAAAGAGGGCTAGTACGAAATTGTTGTTTTCAAGGACAGAAAGGGGCTAAAAGAAGAATCTGTGGGGTACTGACTTGTATAGTCTTGTGCCTAAAGATGTAAAGAAGGCATGTGTACTTTATGAGAAGATCCAACATGGGTCCAAGAGACAATTCGGCTCTAAGAAAGAAGAAGAATTGTACAATAATTACCTCCCAGGAAGGAAAAATTGTTCAAATATTCATACCTTTCTGCTCAGGACTCAGAATTGAGAAAGGGAGAAGTCATTGGAAAGATATTAGACAGTACAACATAACTCTCCACCTAGAAAATTGAACTGAACAATCAATTTCTCAGAAAAATCAAAAGAAGGATGTATGATATATTATTCAACCAGAGCGGTTCATATTTTCATGAAATTGTTGACAATTAGCCTGATAAAGTTATGTTGGTTGAACGTTTTGCAGAGCTAACAATTGTAAGATCAGAATCACGATCAGCACAGAGTGCAGGGGGCTTACAGCTAGGAATATGAGATTAGAGGGATGGATTTCGATTTGGGTATTGAAGGAACAAACTCAAATGGACATGGAGAAGGAAAGGATAAAAACATGAATATGGTAGAGATCATTAAGAATTTGCAGAAAGATGTCAAAAGTCACGAGGTTGATAATGAAAGGCTTATGAAATCCAAGGAGCAATAGGAGGAATTCAACATCAATTTAATGTAGAGCTTGGACAGAATTGAAAATAAATTGGATAAGGAGAATGGCTCAAGAAAATCAGGAAGTCATATGTCTCTTGATGAGAAAGGAAGATCAAGGAGTGTTAGCAGACATCACTATCACTCCCCAAGGTATTCCAATAGGAGAGCACACAGCAGCTCAAGTCCATCCCCTGTCAAAAAGCATAAAAAGAGGTCTAGGGTGGATGAACTGCGAGGAGAAATGAAAAAAATCAAACCTCCTACTTTTTTTGGTGATCATAAGAAGGATGAAGATGCAGAGACATGGTTGTTAGGCATGAAAAAGTACTTTCAATTGCATAATTATTCTTCACATGCAGAAGGAAGAATTTTTATCTATTAGCTCAAGGGAAAGGCATCCATGTGGTGGGACCAACTTGTGCAGGTGAAGAACATTAAAGATAAAAATGTTTCTTGGAAGGAATTCAAGAATTATTTTGAAAATAAATACTTGACTAAGAGGTATTATGACAAGAAAATGAAAGAGTTCTTTGAACTCAATCTTGGAAGTATGTCCATTAATGAATATGAAAAAAGGTTTTTGGAACTGTTAAAGTATGTCCCCTTCATTAAGGATGAGACAATTAACATTCAGAGGTATTTGAGTGGGCTTCCATCTTTCATCAGTGATAATATTCAATATGATGATCCCAAAACATTGGAAGAGACCATAAGGTGAGCTAAATGCCTATATGATCAGCATAAAGGAAATCCAACTTTCCAAAAATCTTGGGAAGACAAGAAGAAGTTCAATATGGAACAGAGGAAGAAGGGGAACAAGCCACCATTCTTCAAAAATAGTCCTCAGGGGCATCCATATTCTAGAGATCACAAAGCGATTGAGACAGGTGGGCAAAGGCCAAGGCAGCCACCTATTCAATGTTGGGGTTGTAAAGGAGATCATATGTATAAAGATTGTCTTCACATAAGTGACAAAGAGAGAGTTGTTCACAGTGTACAGCAAGCTAAAACAGTGGATCACATGGGAAGGAATATATCAAGGATCTATGTAGCCCTGGATAACAAGAAAGCAGAGTTCCAATCACACATGATTGAAGTGGAAGGTATGATCAAAAACCAAACCATTGAAATTTTAATTGATTTAGGAGCTATTCATAGTTATATAGATCCTAAGATGGTGGAAATATTCCAGTTGCCAAGAAGAAAGCATGGAAAATCTTGGTTGGTGCAACTGGCTACCGGAGCCAAAAGAAAAGTTAACTAGATGGTTAAGTCATGTCAAGTGGTCATGAATGGGTTGAGCACCAGGGAAGATTTGAATATCTTGCCTTTAGGTTCCTTTGACTGTCTAATTTGGATGGATTGGTTGGACCAACACCATGCTATATTAGACTATCATAACAAGGAATTTACTTTCATGGATGAGGAAGGGAACCTAAGGACAATGAAGGGAATTCCCAGGGCAGTAGTTGTTAGAGAAATCTCAGCAATGCAGTTGAAGAAGTGTTATAGAAAGGGTTGTCAAATATTTGCATCCCATATGGAAGAAACACCTAAGGATAAGGTGTCAAATATTGAAGATTATCCAGTCCTAAAGGAGTTTGGGGATGTATTTAAAGAAATACCAAGACTACCCCCTAAGAGAGATATTGATTTCTCTATAAATTTGATGCATGGAGCAACTCCAGTATCCAAGAATCCTTACACGATGAGTACACCAGAGCTTAAGGAGTTGCAAATGCAGCTTGAAGAGCTTCTAAGGAAGGGGTATATAAGCCCAAGTGTGTTCCCTTGGGGTGCCCCAGTTTTATTTATAAATAAGAAGGATGGAACATTGAGACTTTGTGTTGACTTCAGACAGTTGAACAAAGTAATCGTAAAGAATAAATATCCTTTGCTAAGAATCGAGGACATCTTTGATCAGTTGAAGAATGAAAAAATATTCTCAAAGATTGATCTCAAGTCTGGTTATCATCAGGTAAGAATTAAAAATGAAGACATCAACAAGACTTTTTTCAAAACAAGGTATGGTCATTATGAGTTCACAGTAGTTCCATTTGGGTTATCAAACGCACCAGTTGTTTTCATGTGTTTAATGAATGGTGTTTTCTGAGAATACTTAGATAAGTTTTTCATTGTCTTTTTGGATGAAATTATTATATATTCCAAATCGTAAGAAGAGCATGAGTGACACTTGAAGATGGTACAGTAAGTATTAAGGGAGCATTGGGTGTATGCCAAATTGAGCAAGTGCTCATTTTACCAGAACCAAATTCATTATTTGGGGCATATCATATCTAAAGAAGGGATAGCAGTGGACCCTGAAAAGATTGAGGCCATTAAAGGGTGGTCAGCACCTAAGAATATGACATAGATCAGATAATTCATGGACCTTGCAGAATACTACAGAAGATTTATTGCAGGATTTTCAAATATTTTACACCCAATTACTTCCTTGCAAAATAAGGGAGTGCAGTTTCAGTGGTCACTCGAGTGTGAAAAGAGCTTCTAGCACTTGAAGCAATTATTAACCAATGATCCAATTCTAAGGATTGTTGATCCAAATGAATATTCAATGGTATGCACACATGCATGCAAAGAAGGACTTGGAGGAGTCCTCAATCAGAATGGGTATGTTGTATGTTATGAATCAAGCAAATTGAAGGAGCATGAAAGGCATTATGTCACTCATGATTTGGAGTTGGAAGCCATATTGCATGCCTTGAAGAAGTGGAGACACTACCTCATGAGAAAAAGGTTTGAGTTAAGGAAATATCATCATGGTCTGAAATATTTGTTTGATCAGCCAACTTTAAATGCCAGGCAGAGCAGATGGTTGGAATTTCTCAATGGGTATGAATTTGATATAAAGCATATCAAAGGGAAAGAGAACAAAGTGGTTGATGCACTTAGAAGAAGAGTGCATAAGTTGCATGCTACAACTATCATCATGTACCAATCTGATTTGAAAGACAAAATCTTAGAAGCTGCAAAATTAGATTTGCAATACAAGGAATTAGTAGTAAAATCACAAGAAGGTAATTTGCAGTAGAAAATTGAGGATTACAAGCTAGGAACTGATGAAATTCTCATGTATAGAAATAGAATTTATGTTCCAAATTTCGAAGATTTGAAAAATCTGGTATTGAGGGAAATTCATAATGTACCTTGTTTTGGACACCAAGGATATCAAAAAACTATCTTAGTTGTCAAGAGCCAATATTATTGGTCAGACATGAAGGAAATTGTTGAGTACATTTCCAAATGTTTGGAGTGTCAAAAGGTCAAGGCTGAGCATAGAAACCCAGTTGGGTTGCTACATCCATTACCCATTCCTGAGTGAAAATGGGAAGTGGTAACAATGGACTTTATCACCAAACTTCCCAAAACAAGAAAGCAGCATGATTCTATCATGGTAGTGGTGGAAAAGCTTACCAAAGCTTCCCATTTCATTACAGTAAAGCTCACTCACAAAGCAACTAGCGATGTTGATATTTATATGAGGGAAATTGCTAAATTTCATGGTATACCCAAGACAATTGTGTCTGACAGAGACCCAAAGTTTACCTCAAAGTTCTGGAAAGGATTATTCCAAGGATTTGGAACAAATTTGAATTTTAGCACAGCTTATCATCCAAAATCTGATGGGAAAACAAAGAGGGTGAATCAAGTAATTGAGGATATGTTGAGGATGTATGCGATGGATAAACCATAAAAATGGGAAGATTATATACACTTGGTAGATTTTGCTTACAACAATGGGTACCAAGCATTTTTTAAGATGAGCCCATTTGAGGCACTTTATGGCAGAAAGTGCAACACACCTGTAAGTTGGGACAACCCAGCAGATAGAGAAGTGATTGGGCAAGATTTGCTCAGGGAAATGGAAGAGCAGATGTCAAAAATAAAGCAGAATTTAAATGTTTCTCAAGGCAGGCAGAAAATTTATGCTGATAAGAGCATAATTCACAAGGAATTTAAAGTGGGTGATCATGTATTCCTGAAAGTGAAGGCCAACAGAAGTTGGGAAATTGTTCCAAGTTGGTAGCTCATTATTGTGGATCGTTTGAAATCCTAGAGAGGATTGGGAATGTAGCTTATATGATTGCATTACCTGCATCAATGTCTATTCATATTGTATTCCATGTATCATTGCTCAAGAAGTATATACTTGATGCTAATCATGTTATTGATTGGAATGTGATTCAGGTGGAGCAAGAAGGCGCTTTTCAAGTGCATCATGTGTGCATCTTGGACCAGAAGATCAAGAAGATCCACAATCAATCCATAGATATAGTAAAGTTCCAATGGACCTAGTATGGTCCTGAGGATGCAACTTGGGAATACAAGGATGCTAAGTGGGCAGAATACCCGCATCTTTTTGAATATTTTTGAAAATCTTGATGGTAATATGTAAATAAGATGCACTGAGGGAATTGCATAAATAAGGGGAGGGGAATGTAATACCCCAAGGCTTAGCCCCAGCTGAATTGTAAACATGGTTTATAGGTTGGTGAGCCAAATGATTATAAGCTAGGAGGCTTATGTGATGATTAGGCCAGAGAGCCTGGATGTTAAAGGCCAGTGAGACTATTTTTGTATATGTAAACACTCATATAAATAATATAATACAATGTTGCAGGTAGACCGACCACGATAAAATACTATGGGGGACGAAGCTCCACTAGGAAGGGAAAGGAAGGGCTAAGAGCCTAGGAAAAGGGGCTAAACTAGAGGGCTTATTGCCAAAGGGAATATTATAATATTATTCCTTAAGACTAGGGTGACGATAATTATTTTATCCTAAGTTCTTATGAGAAAGGTGATTGAATCATAAGTGGAGAGAAACGAGCTCCAGGAGAGCCATGTGTCAATCAGGTCACATGCAAATGTATGTGGGGAAAATAGTTTGTTTTTCCATCTTTCCCCATTCACCAATGTATTCACTCTCACTCAGCATTCACGCAGCCAGCCATATTTTTTGGGTGAGTCTACCTACTTCATCATTCACGCACCTCTGGAACCTACACACACTCTGATCTACCCCGTACATTCCTATTACTAGCAGTAACCCATACTCGTCCTGGAAGAAATAGCGTACCTAAAGGTTGTTCTTGTTGCCATCATCTGTTCCATAACCGTTTTTTGTTATTTCCTTCACCTGAGCCTGTATCTGGTTGACTTAAGATCTGGACTGAAAAAATTGGTTGTTAGGCATGTGGGTTTAAAGAGGCGAGTTTTCAAGCCCGTGGATTGAAGAAGCAGGTTTCCAGGCCTGTGAACAATTCTCTCAGGGTGAGAGAGTTTGTTGGGAAAGTGATTTCCTAAGGGAGCCCAACTGCAGCTATAGTGCTCTGAGAATTCTTTTATGTTATGTTGTTGAAACCCTGGAAGGGAAGTGGGGCAGTCAAAGAACTGTTGAGAAGAGAAGGGGAACACTTCTTAGGGTGGTATAGGCATGCGGGGAATGAGAGGTTGCAGGTTGTTAGTGTGAGTTGGCTCATGGGACGAAATCCTTCATGTTGACTCTGTAACTTTCTGTTGTCTCAGCCTAGCCTAGGAATCCCTTTACCCGGGTGGAGTTTAGTCCCATCTCGGGAATAACCCACTGCTGAGAGTGATGAGAAGCATGGTCTAAGGCTGGGAGGTTCATGTAATTTTTGCACGCAGTTGGTGGTATTATATAAAAAGATAAGTAACAATTATGTGATCAATTGCAGGATGTGTATTTGTACATGTCTTATAATTATGAGTATTGTTTGTATATGTTGTATGTATAGGCTTAATGTTATTTCCGCATTAATCTGTGTATTAGAAAAATGTGTTATCTGTTTAAGTTTTATATGTATGATGTTCCGCAAGAGTTTTTGTGTGGCATAGCCCAGCAGGTCTATGGTTGGGTATGTTACAATTTGGATATCAGAATCAGGAAAGAAGTAGGAATGTGGCAATCCCCGACCTGGGAGGCCCGGGGAGTGTTACATCCACGGAAGCACCATACCTCTTACCATACCCCTAATTCTCTCTACGCTTCGTGATAGCTTAACACTTAGACAAAACCCAAGAGCTTACTGTGTTTTCGTGGAACTAACAGTTGATCTGACACATGCCTCCACATCACCTGTCATTTGGTGTCATCTCACCCATCATGTACCTGCCATTGTGGAAGTACGCATCTTTATTCTACCACATCAACTGACACGTTGCCTCCACGTCCTGTTGACATCATCGCATGAGAGAAATAGCCAATTTTTTTCAATTTTGCTTATTTTTTAACTTTTCTGAAGAACTCATTTTCGCAATTATTTTGGTGGAATTTCAATCCCCTACTCTTCAAATTTCTCCTCTTGTGCCTTTAATTTGTCTTGAATTATTCTGCGATAATTGGGTCTTTTGCCCAATTTTTGCCTCAATTCTATCTTGGGCGTCATAGTGGCCTTGTAATTTCACTTTCTAACCATTTACGAACCCAAATCTACGCAGTTACGAACTAAATTTGGAAGTTTTAATCCTTGAGTTCAATTCTTCTGTATTCTATAAACTTTTCCCAATTTCACTGTAAACATTTTTCGAACAATTTGCAAACGAACTCTTCCTAACATTTTTTCAGACAATTAGCTTGCAAACTCTGTAATTTCACTTATGCGTTCTGCTAAAAGGCCCATGCAGGATCAGTGTTGAAAACTGGAGCTCTTATACCACTTTGTAACATCCCCCATTATCAATACTCCACAAAACTTCTCTGATACCAACTTGTAACGTTCATGTTACCACATTACAAAAAATTATTCTTATACCGCGTTGCAACGATCCCAGACTGGGCCACGCCACATCAAAAATTATTCAAGACTCTAATACTAATTTAATTTACCGATATGTTCTTCAAATGAACAGTGTTATGCGGAAGTAATAACAACATTAAACAACAATAATTCATACGCATAATTAACAGAGATTTCGTAACATAACACCATAATTCATAACAATAATGGAAACAAACACATGATAGACACTTATCTTTGATTTAAACAAACACCCATTGTGTGCAGACCTTCCACGTTCCTCCCAGCCTTAGATCTCACTTCTCATAACTCTCAGCAATGGGTCACCCCCAATCTGGGGCTAAACTCTACCAGAGCAAAGGGAATTCTAAGTCAATCTATGGTCTGATAAGCAGCAAAAAAAATTCAATCCAAGGTGCCTAACTATTGCAGCTAGCCTATTGTCTCTCATTCCCCACATGCATGTCTCACCCCATAAAGTGTGCCTATTCTCTACTCAATATTCCCTCGGCTGACCCACTTCCCTTCCGGGGCTTCAACAACAGGCTGGACAAGAAGTCTCAAAGCCCTGTAGTTATTTCCTAACGCACTAGGAAACAAATTTCAAGTATTTTCTCCCCTAGAGAATATAATCACGTGTCTAACAACCCGCTTATTCAATCCATCTCCCAACCTCCCTAGGATATAGGTATCGTATCAACAGGGTACGGTCAGCTCCGTGAATGAATTAAAATGATGAATACCCCCAAATACACTCAATCTCTCTCTTATAAATGCATGTACCTTATATGACACATCGCACTTAAGGAAATCTCTTGTCCCCTCACTTTAGAAACTTAGGATAAATTCATACCATACTTTATACTTTAAGGAATGTTAATATAATATACCTTTGGGCTTAAGCCCCCTTTCCCTATCTAGTGGATTTTATCCCCCCATACTCTTTTACATGGTTGGTCTACAACATTGATTTGTTTTCATTAAAATTTGCATGTGATTACATATTACAATGATGGCTCACTAACCATTTTAGCATATGGCTCCATAGCTTACTAACCACACAGGCACTCTGGCCT
>ML860725.1:7472-24623 GCA_009831015.1 Picea engelmannii
GAAATTAAGTAATAAATGAAACATAGACAATTAATAAGTTAAAGAATATAATTTTGGAGAAACATGGGGGATGAGTGACACTTGTAAGGCAGAGAATTTTTAAGGGTTTTCATTAAAACTTGAGTTAAATGTGAATTAGGGCAAGGGGGGGGGGAGTCTAAAAAACTCTATAAAAGAAAGATAGATGAGGAAGAGTAGGGGCATGGGTTGTTAGGTGTGGTTATGCTGCCGAAATGGTAAACGGGACTGATTTCTTGTGAGGAGTTGGGATTTTCTCAGCTGTGTTAGAGTGGTAGCTCAGCCGTGGAGGCGAGCTGGGAAGCTAGGTATACTATCTGGACTGTGTGTGGCCCCTTTGCGGCTCGGGGGGCTAAGGGGGAAGTAGAGTACCCCTAGTGTTTGGCTGGGAGGTACCGGTGTAGTCTCTACAATTGGCAAGCAGGATTGGGAAGACGCGCAAGCAGGACTCGGTCGGAGCACAAGCGAGGGATAGCGTCTTCGGGTTATCTGTCGTCGGTCACAGGTACGCAAGAACGTCAGTTGTTTTAGAATAAAAGAAAAATTGGTTAAATTTTTGTATATGATTCCTTGATGACTAAAGTTGTGTTGAGTTTGGGTTAGTTCATTTTACTGGTCACTCATGTACTCCTCCATTCCCAGCGATTGTATTCATGCTATTTGCCTGTCATTAAATTGTTTTATGTTTGAGCCTACGATGTCTGTGGAGAACAATGAATCAATCTTCAATGATAGGGTTAGGTTGATGCCAGCAAATGATTTTTTTATCTCTGCACTGCTTATCATAAACTGATGGGACAACGATTATAATTTCTCCAGCGATTAGATTTTAGTTAAAGTTTTCATTTCCTCCAGCGAAAAATATTTAAAATTATATGATCTGCGCCCTTTAGTTGTCTGCGTCCCTTTGCTGGACTGTAAACTTTTCCCATGCATGGATTTCAAATTGAACCCTCCTTATCCATGATTCCTCTGCGTTTAAGAGTAGGGTGACGACAATGTTGGCGATTCCCTTCTCCCTGCGAGTATTTCTTTTTGCTTAACTACTTGAAGACATTTCTTCCCTAAAGAGACGTCGGTTGGGATCGAATCCCTGACTAGCTTAGGCGCGCACTTTTTTTTTCCAGTCAACCTCCTTTGGATCTCTGGTAACCATAACCCAAAAGGCTATAGGTTCGCTCTTTCTATTCATCCATTCGGCAGCCGCTGGAAGCTCCTTGTTAAACAGTTCAAGAAGGTTAATAAAACATGAGAAAACGTAACCGAAGGACGAGTTTTAAGCACTCGCAGCAAACACCGAGATGTAGGAGTTACCACATAATCTTACTACTTACCCGAACCCTTAGTTTGCCCCAGATCACATTTTACATTCCTCTGTTAACTCGCCCATGACTGCATACGCAATGGTTCCGTTGATTGACAACTACTTGGTTTAATCAAAGCGGATACTTCGACCATTCTCGGATGCATAAGCAGGCGTAGGTGGTAGCTGTTTGGGTTAATCGAGTTTTGAGCAAAGGAGGTAGGTATCAGTTTAGACAGGACGAGATTTTGGAACGGCTGTTTCTTCCCGTCGACTGACAGCGTTGCCTCTAACTTGGCATCTATGTGGAGGGTAATTATGACCTCTTTTATTTCTCCTTTTGTTTTTAATGTTAAGAAATATGGGTTGGTGCGCTGCGTTGGATATCTCAATATCCTTGCGCTGAAATGCGTGGGCTAGGTACAGCCTGCGTTGCTTTCAAAATATCCTTGCGCTGTCAGGTTGAGGTCGCCAGTCGACTCCCGTTTGATGACCTTTGGAAGCGCGAGACAAGTCGTGGATGCCTACCGCTGCTTGTTTTTATTTTATTCAATGGTAATGATTGCTAAATATTTATGGTGTTAATAGGTGATAATTGTTAAAGTATTGTCAATGTAATTATGCCATAATTTTTAAATAGGATGGTTAAAATAATGTGATCTTACGGTAATTATTGTTAATTAATTATGACTTTATAGGGTAATTAGGGTTAAAGAATGTTGATGTATTAGGTATTAATTGTTAAGGTGACATTAGTTAAAGTAATAAGACGTTAATGGTAATAATTGTTATTTAGGCATGGTTTTATAATGTGGTAATGACCAAGCAATTGTGGAATATTTAAAGGAAAGTAATCATTTATGATTTGCATTAAATGGAACGTAATCATTTATGGGAGGTAAATGATTCGCATTAACGCAAATGATTTTTATGTTATAATGGAAAGTAAATGATTTGCATTAAATGGTTTCTTTATGATTTTTGTGTTGCATAATGGAAGGTAATCATTAGTTATGTTTAATGCTATTCTAATATAAAGGCGATGGCATGGTGTTTAAGTTCAAGTTTGGTAGATCTGTGGATATTGTAACGAAAAGGGGGAAGTCCTCATTATTTAATTTGCAATGAAACCATGATATATAAGGCCATTGTTATCTTATTGGTGAGTGTGATAATTGAATATTGAAATGTGGTGTAATTAAACTAGTTATGAAGGGATGTGGTATTGATACTAATGTTGTTCATGGAAAAATTAGGTAATGTACTGATTACTGTTAATGCTAAGGTTATGGTAAGGTTAAATTCTACGTTAATGGTTTTATGGAAATGTTAAGGAAGGGTTATAGAACATTGGAAGTTGCTAGGTGGTCGTCATTCTATTTAGTTACCGTAAACGTAATGTGGTTATGGGTGGGGTAACGAGTTGAGTTTAATTATCATTAAGAATAGTACGACGCAAGGTCTTGGACTATGATCAACAAGCTAGTATGATTTAGTCATTGGGGTTGTGAATAACCGAATTCCATTATTTAAGGTTGGATAACTCGTCGATTAACAGATTTTAATTGGAGCATTTGGTCTGTAATTTTGTCAGTGAGTCTTAATCATGGGTGGTCAATGTCGAAGTCCTTCTTACTTGGGTCGTCCTGGAGGACGTTTTGTTGTTCATATAATTTATGTTGTACGAGGTCGTAATCATCTTATTGCTTGGTCAGCTTTTGTCTGGCGGGATGTAGACACCTCCTTGTAGCCTTAGTGTACATGTCTGTGTAGGTGATTATTTTTGTGTGAAGAATCCAGTGCCGTATCAAGAGTCTCGGGCCCTTTAAAGGCAGGGTTTCCACTCTTACGACACACCTGAGGGGATTACTAGTTTTTGCCTGAGCAGTCGGCCAGGAGCCTATCTGACCTTCTCTCTCTCCGAAGAAGAGAACTAAGATTAAACGCCCTTCTTTCCTGTGCAGAAATAGTAAATCTACCACTATGGATTCTTCCTTCGGTGTTCATACTGTGCATAACCCAGTATGTCGTTAAATGTTTGCAGTTACTTGTTGTGCGCCTTATGTCTTCTTATGTGATCATCGTGGGTGCGTCTGGTTATTCGTCGGGTGGCGTCATAGAGTCTAGTATGTCTGTTCTTATCACACGAGCGCACACACCTTAAAAAAAATAAAAAAATTGGCACTTGTTATCAGAGTTGTTGTCGTAACGAGGAGGTTCGTTACACATAACTTATTCATAAAAGATCCAAATTCAGTGAGACAAATTTTGTTGGTTATATTATAGTTTGTGTTATGTTTTGTAATAGTTTCATATCAATTCAATGAATATTTTGTGTGGGGCACACTCTACAAGGTCGCTCTCTAGAATAAGCCAGAATTCAGCAAGGTATGCCATTTTTGTTATAACTCCTTTTATGAGAGGTTTCAAGTAGTGCCACCTGGAGGAATTTCATAAAACACACTAAAAAAAACTGTATATCAGTTTCAAATCTTTATTCATTATAGGTACAAAGTTATGAATATTTCAAGTTGGGGTTGTTGACGAATCCAAAACTAGTCATGGTTGAGACAAGCAGTTGATGAGTTGGCACATACATGAGGTGTATAGTTGATGATGTTGGTACATATTGATGAGTCATTTTTTATGAGTAGTTGACACATGATTGGTATATACTTGTTACATGGTTGGATGCACTTGTTTATGGTACAGGTTGACTACAAGTTGTTTGGCACAGGTTGGTGCATGGTTGATGCACTTGTTTATGTTGACAGATTGATATATGTTGAGGATTGTTGCCTCATCTCAGTTGGTGCTGAGAATGTAAGTTGAGTCTTGCATATACAGCTAGTTCTCTTGTAGAGTTGTACTCTATTCAGTTGTTGTTGAAAAACCCCCGGATTGAAGTCCATAATAAAAAGAAAAATTGTACATACATCTTGTGTTCTTTGTGCTCCTTATGGAGATGATTTTTTTATGATATTTTGCTGATATGTATTCACATCTAATTGGTTATAAATGACAGCAATGAGTAATGAGCAAATGTTGAATGTTAACTAAGGAGTTTTTGTGTAAGAGGGAAGTTTTGGGAAAAAGATCCCCACACTCATTTACCCCCCCTCCCCCCCCTCTAAGTGTGGTAGGTGTGTCCAACACCCATAAGGGTCTTAACTCTTGTATTACAATATATTATGCCTTCCCTAGTATATAGACATTATTATACTTAACAAAATAACTAAGCTCATGTCCCCTATCTAGACCCGTGTAGCTTCATAACATAATTTCTTCCACCATTGTCATTTACATTCAATCTTCACCAATAGTTCTTATCAATATATTCCTACTCCTATAAGAGTAGTCATCATTTTGAAAAAGGGACAATATAATTTCCCTTGTTGAAATTCAGTCAGGGTTTTTAAGTTACACTTTCAGTCTGCAGTCATTCTCCCTAGGAAGTTAATGCAGATAATAAAAAATACTTTAAAGGTAGAAACACCTTTCAACAAGATAATCTAAATCTTTTGATATATCGATCCTATGACTATTCTCCAACCCATCCAGGCCTAGTGTTGTAGCTTGCTTTGATACCACTTTGTAACATACCCGACCCCATAAGTACCTTTTTAAGGGATGGGGTATTAAATTTTATCTTCTCTTAACAACCTTAAATCTTATCTATCATAGCTCCATCCTCTTCTGCTCATCAAGATCTTTCCAAGGTCAGTAATTTCACTTAGAACTAAGCTATGGAACGAAAGTTATGATCTCTTGAAGTTATTGGGTTTACATGGACAACATCTTTCTTACTCTCACATGGCATCCATGTGATGTTGCATTATCCATGCCAACAGACGTGGCAACACCGGGGTCCTGTTGTGGCACTAGCCTAGCCTGGCACAGTGGAACCCTACTCAACTCGTCATCCTGTTAGTAATGGAAATTTTCCATCCTAAAAACATCCTAGCCACCTTGCGAGCTAGCAACGTCATCCACCATACGCTTTTCCTTTATGTGGCCCACATATTCTACTATACTTAGTCACCTTATTGTATTCATGGACTCATGGGTGGTGGTCTTGCATACTCATGGTCTATATTCATACCTCTCATGAACCCACCACCAACACTTAAGTTCTTTATCATTCTCAGACTCATGGATTTGCGGACTCGTGGATGAAAAATTTTGGGCCTCCCTTTCATAATTATGTCTGAGAAGTCTCAACACTTAACCATTTCCCCACCTACATGGACTCGTGAACGTAAAATTGTGTACCTCCCCTTCATAACTCCATTCGAGAAGTATAAACACATAACCATTTTTCATCTAAGTGGACTCGCATACTAGTTGCCTCATGAATGTACGATTTTGTGCCTCCCCTTCATAAGTCTATCCGAGAAGTCTCAACACTTAGATTATTTGGTGATTTTGTCGGGTTTGTGGGTTCGCAGACTCATCTGAGTCCCTTCCTCTCTTCTAACAGTCAACACTTATATTATTTTGTGAGTTTGTCGAGTTCGCGGGTTGGCGGACTCACTAGCCCAATCATATCACATTTCTAATCTTTGTGAACCTATTATTCTTCTAAGTTTGTTGCCTACACTTTACACCCGCCATCCCTTTTCCGCAGTCTACAAACTTATTCCCCCTATTAAAGCACTTCTTAAGGTTTGAACTCAATGAGGGCACATACCCTCTATTGTCTCAACCAATTATAAGATGACACGTATGCCCATCATACACGTAAGATTTCTTCATCAGTGTGACGTAAATTGTGACATCACCCTGTTTTCCTCGAACAAACTTAAATACTTACCCCCATTGACCTCCGACTGAGGTTACTTGATGCCATCCCGATAGATCTAACGGTGGTGAAGGATTCTTGAATTTTCTTTCATTGGAGCGCCAAATTCCTCAGTTATTCCAATGCCCCTACTGTGATCAATTATCATGTGTCCTCTGATATTTTCTCTGATGGATCCAATGATTGTTAACAATTATGTATCCTTCTCAAGTTCTCATACGATAGGAACCTCGATGGAATCCCAGGATCAAAACTCCATACCAAATCAACGACATGCCTTCAAGGAACTGTACCTCCTATTCAGGCAGGCTAAATCTCTCTTAATCGTTTTAAGGCAAAATGTCGGACTATGAATAGTCCATTCCTGTATAGAATATTTCTAGCCCAAGAGGAACCGCATCCACCCAAAATTTTATTCTTGATATCAATTAATTATATGGGAGAAGCCTCACATACGTGTAGGGTTATACGTAATCACCAACAGTGTGTGTGTGTGTGTGTGTGTGTGTGTGTGTGTGTGTAGAGAGAGAGAGAGAGAGAGAGAGAGAGAGAGAGAGAGAAGCAATGGTCGCTTAGACACATTGTTTACACAAACTCTTTGCATGCTCATAATTGCACGAATTGATATAATTCTATCAGAACAATGTATACAAGTAAAATTCTAGTAGTCATTACCATGACAGGATTGCATAATTACCAGCTCCTCTGGTGTAACTATGACATTGACTTCATATACATAAAATGTACAGGTCCAGGCAACCTTTAACAGAATATTCTCACAAGTATAGTTATAACTATGATCATCACTATATGTAACATTTGATTATCATATTTACACAATCTTGACAACAATAGTCAAGGATAATTACAATAGTAGAAACCCACGACAACAGTCACATACCACAACTTTTGTACAAGTTTAATAGTGATCTTCCAACTGGTAATTAACACATCAAATACCCATATTGTAAAATAAATCGTTCAATCATCAAACAAACATGCACGTCCATGAATCATCCACATGAAAATTCAGCCTTAAGTTATAGTTTAATTATACAAGGTATAAAAATACTTATCTATTACAATTGATAGCCGACCAACTGACTGTGGTTGTTCGCCTTTCCACCCAACCATAGGCTCAAATGCATTCACTCTTAGCATTCTGGCCACCCTCGTCCCAATCCATGATACCACTAGGGAATCTCTCTCAGGTTCTCGGTGAGATTTGAAGGTCACTCTCCTTCACTCCACTCTAGGTAGATATTTTCCTTACACCCTCCTACCCCAAGCCTCTTCAAGGTTTATCAGATGCCTTCCTAGCATCAATATCACGACCTCCTTAGCTTAGATTGAGTTTTTTGGGTTTTCTATGCTCCATCTCAGGATTCTTCCACGAGTTCTCTAATCCTTTCATTTCACACATTTGTGCATTCTCTTTCAATGGCTCCCTCCTTTCGAAACCCGAAACCCTTGCGCTCTTCTTTTTCCTATCCTTTTATATGTCCCCTTCCATATAACCTCGTGTTATTTTCTTGCATGCATGACTTAGGCATGTTTTCAACCTGTACTTATATTTCTTTTTTCAAAAGGAAACTCATGGGTCAATCCTGGGGACCCGTGGTGATATTTCCTATTGTCCTCTAGCTGACAACTTTATGTCCCTTCTAATAGCCCTCGATACTTACATTCATTAGGGTGGTTGGTTGTTCAACTACCCACCCCCCTCATTAATTGATTTGTCTTGAAATCAGGGATAAGGGAATTAATATTAATAAGGCTTGAGGTCCTTTAGTTTATTAGGGCCTCCTCTCATTCCACTAGTGATATCATTGCTAGTACTTTAAGGCTTCACCCAAAATCAGTTTTGTCATTTACAATTAAACAATAATACATTTACCATAGTTACATGTCGTTGCATGGAAATCACTAATCGTGATAAATTACATGTATTCAGGGTTTAGAGATGGGGTGTTAAAATTCCATTCCATTTCTATTAGTCCTCACATAACATTAAAAATATGTGAAATCGAGTGTTTAAAACTTGTTAGCGATTAATGTTAAGAAATTCGTTTTTAGTAAAAAGTCAAAGAAAAAATTCATGGTGATTGCCTTTCAATCCACATATTTCCTCTCTTTGGAGCATTTCCTTAAAGCTTTTACACTCTTTTACATTCTTGTGCACTCATATTAAGAACAATCTTATCAAGTTTCTTCAATTTTTTGCTCTGCATGACACGCATTAACCAATACACATCATTAATTTAAACTTACAAATATTTCAAATATATTAATTTTTTAATTAAACTTAAAGAACTTGCCTCGATCTCTTGTTGGGAGGATCTACCATTGCACTCACTGCAATAAGATGTTCTCCTTTAACTTCTTTTGATCATCTTATATATAAAAAAAAAAAAATCAGGAATCATCAGAAATAGAAATTATGAAATTCTTATACAATCTAGTATTTCAGTGCATGTCATTAAACAGAATGTATGAGGTCATCAAACATGTATACGCACATGCACATGCTATTAGTCATTGTGCACCGCTAACCTACACACATATGATACTAAAATAAATACTATTTATATTTTGACTAATCAATGCTTTTGATAGATATATGTTCCCCATGTGTTTTTCTGTACAGTGAGCATTGTGGTGCTACCTCTGTACAATGCACCTTGATGTGATTTTACTATACGGTGCACATCCTGTACCATGGAAACATTTTTTGATAAAATCGTTGAAAACGACATTGTTTGGAATCTGATGCAATGAGTGATACCAATGCAATGAATATGAAGCACCCCATATACAACTAAATAAACCATGTAAACATCTATTTCTTAAAAAAAGAAAATTTGATTATAAAATATGTAGAGGGGAACCAAAAGAAACAACAAGAAATATAGGGCTTCCAATACCGAAGGTAAATATGAAACCCTTTTAATTTTTTGTAACATGCATTGAAAATAGTTTGAATCAAGTAGAAAATATTGAAAAGATAAATAGAAGGAAATCACATACCTAAAATTCTTGATCTATGGATTTGTATGTGACCTATGGATCCCTTCCAAATTTGGCTCTTCAAAAAAATCTACCCACTCCAAAGTCTTTGGTGGTAAATCTCTCTTCCACAAATCATCCTTCTAAATTCTGCCAAAAAAATGAAATAATGAATAGTGTTTTAACTTATAAAGAAATACATTTCAAAAAATGAAATTCCCGCTCTTTTTTTTCGCTGTGTTTTTTCACTGTATATACCATACCAGTGCGCTACAAAGTGCACTGACACACTTTGTATGTAAAAATACTTCGTAAACTATATATTTAAAAAAAAAAAAAAAAATCATCAAATTGGTGCACCACACATATTAATACACCCCAGTGCGTATATACGTAAAAATGCATTGATACCAATTTTATAGACAAAATAGAAATGCAAACCTCCGCAATTAAAATTTACGGATATTTTTCTTTGTGGATTCTCTAATGGAGGTCATAGTTCGGTGTGTTTCATAGTGTAGCGCACCAATTCATTCTATATATATACACACTGATGCATAATAAAATAATTGAAAGCACCGATAACTTTTAATATCAAATTCATGCACATATTGATGATGGTTTTGGCTCAAATGCATGGAAAAGAAGGTTATAATATCAAATGGCTAATTCTTCATATTCCAACTCATCACATAACATTGCAAGTTTGTCAACTTCTCCCCCACCAGTTGAATTAAATCTAGATTTTATTTATATTTCATTTGTCTGTTGAATTTATGTCATATATGCATGTGCATTTGAATAATTGTTCATTGAATTTTGTAGTATCATAATTAAGGATCGAGTTTATATGCGCAATATATTCCACCAGTGAAAAAATGTTGCAAGCTCTTATCAAGAGAAATATACTGCAAGCAAACGTTTGATGAAGGACAACTGCTTTACCCTGACAATTGTAACATGTCATTTTCTAATGACATGTAGACGGGGTCAACGTATTACACTATGAATTGGATCTCTTTTATGACACATCAACAATATGTGTTTGTTCAAAATGTAAAGGGTTGAAGAATAACCCTCAATGTGTCACATTGTCCCATTAAATTAATGATCAAATACCCAAAGTTGATGGTCTAATACCTTCCACTGCGATCAAGAATCCAATAGGTGATATAGAAAAGACACGTAGGAACACTTCCATATGCTCATTTTTTGAAAAGTTGGAAGTCAGATCAACTATGTTTCATTTTAAATTGGCCAACCCATCTCCTTCTCTTGAGTCAATGGAGATTTCTTATCATGGGCCAAAGTATGATATCAATACTACCCAAAACACTGTTACTAGGATATCCAAAAAGTTGTATGAGCTAAGAGAAAAAAATGTCCAAGTACACACCAAAGTCTGTTCAATTGTTGGAAGGTAGTTATGACTTCCCTCTTCCTATCCATCTACAAAGTAAATACCAAACCTGTTACAATCGAGCTTTGTATGGTGCTTGGTCGTCTTGCATGCATGTGCCCAATTTTGGAACCAATTTTTTTTTTGTGGTAATAGTTATATGATTGCCATGTCTAAAATAGATGTTGCAAATATTGGGTTGTTTATCATTTCACATCTATATGTTCTTCCCAAACAATCAGTGACACTTATGCCTTTTTGTGGTCCTTTGTATAGTCAGTATGATTACTTGAATATTGTTAAATACAAACATAACATTTCCATGGATAGTATTTGCAAGAATGATTATGCTTCTAGAAACTTTAGCAAGAAAAACATGCTATATATCGACGTTCGTCCATAAACTCATGGGAACATTGCAGGGTTCATAAATATTTGTGGTTCCTCATTATTTAGTGCAAATTGTTCCTTTTAGGAACACTCTAATGACAAAGAGTTATTTATGAAAAGGAAGGCATCTAGATTTGTTGTTGTGCATGCAATATGTAGTTTGTCTCATGGTGACAAGTTGTTAATAAACTATAACTTGCGTAGACCACCAACCACTCATCAAAAACACCTTGCATTGGGTCTACCTTTAGACGTCCCCTTGGGGTGTAAGAAAAAAAATGATTGAGTAATTGTATGTATGGATTTTCAATGAAACTAATGTAAATGTGTTTCTTAATTCAACCTTTGTTTTATAAAGTGGTTGATTGCATATTAAAATCATTACATCAAAGATGGGGATTAATCTCCCTATAACATCTATACATGGATTTTTGTTTATTTTATTTATTGAGTTTGCTGAATATTTTTTATAATTTTTAAATATTAATATAAAATTAATTCAATTTAGTATTCTTTTAACCTTAACTAATTAATTTATTCACTAATCAAATCTAATACTTAAATTTCCTTATGAGGAGATTCATAAATTTGGTGGTGGAGCAAAAAATCATAAAGTCATTTAAAACAAATTGTGTATATTAAAATACATTATTATTAATTATTTCATTTTCATATTTAATAATTATAAATAAATAAAAATTCATTTACATTTAAAATTCATTATTATTTATGATTCCCTTTTCATATTAAATAATTATAATGAGAATAATTTTTTTAATATAACAATTATAAATGTAATTATGAACAAATATTATAACATTATGAATAAATGAAAAAATAACATTTTATAAGACTATTTTTTCTTTGTAAACATGTTTAATCAACATATTGTATCTTGTTGGACAACAAACAATTCACCTTGAAGAATAATTAAACATTATATGACATTAATGGTTATAAGTTTTTGTAATTACAATCCAAAGTAAACAATTTCATAAAACTAAAGTTAAACATTATATGACAACTCTAAATTCTAATGAGTGATACATCTTAAATTTAATTTAAAAACAAAGAAATCATTAGCGTACTTATAATACATTTTATAAATCAAACAAAAACATCAACATGATCTGAAAATATATATATATTGGTGCTATATTGTTTATAGTGCACCAGTGTGATTGAAATAACACCAGTGCGATTAAAAGCGCATTGGTGCGAATGTTACGTAAAAATGCATTGAGAAACAATTTAATTGACAAAGTACATATGCAAACTTCCCCATTTAAAGTTTTGTGGAGGTTATGCTTTGCGAAGGAAATCGCTCTTTTGTGACTCTCATAATTTAGCGCATGGACTCAATCCTCTGCCACTTTCTCAGTGCTCTGTCTCGCATATCATCCTCTGCGGGCTGCTCGACTTTCTCCAAGATAGTCTCCTTGTCATTCATGTAGCCATAATATGAACTGGTGTCAATTCACTTGTAAATTGCATACATGCACCTCCTCTTCTTCGCATCGAGGGGGCTTATCGAATGACTCTTTGAGGATGGGGAGGAATTTTGTTGTCCCAAAGTATTTATAACCAGGGCCCTTGCCAGTGGCACCGAATACATCAACTTCATTCCCTTCCAAGTCCATCATCATGTCCCCTACTTTGACATAATTAGGACTATCAAGCTCTACGATCAAAGCTTCCCAAGGCCCCTTTTTTCGATCAACAAGAAAGAACCTGTGTGGATGTTTATAATATTGTGCCAACCTCAAGAATGACCTAAGGTCCATATTTTATATTTAATAGAAGTTAAAAAACACATTTGAAAAAATAAATAATGATTTGTAAGTTTTTTCAGCATGACTTATCGCTAAATATTTAGAATTTCCTTAGCCTCGACCTACCCCTCCATGACATCCTCGATCATGTACTTACTAATAAGCTCATGTTTCTTCTTCTCCAAAACCATGTGCTTGATCACTTTTTCATCTAGAAGGAGTAGTGTTGAGCACTCAACACACCCTAAAAGTCTTATGAAATTTTATCACTTTTGGGGTACCACTTGTTTTCTTCATTGTCTGAATCGATTTCACTTTGGGAAATAGTTTATCTTTGTTTTGTTTTCATGACTCTTATCATCAAGTTAGGTTTTTTTGAACTTGTGAAACCTCATTCCTAAAAATAACTTGACACCCAAATAGAGAATCGACAACTGACATTGCACCTAACGCGCTCAGGTTCGACGTCGGAAAAATTCAAGCAAGTAAAGGAATCACACAGTTACAACAATCATCGAGCGTAGATCTCCATTGGCATTGGTAGAAGGCGGAGTTGGTTTGCATAATTAATTCACACAAAGTTTCAAGAGATAGTCTACTGCCTTTGGCATCAACAAAATACGGGAAGGATAGACATTGACAAAGTCGTAAAGAAATCACCAATTGTCGATGACCGATTCGCTTTAATGGGGTCAGGGAAATCTAGAAAGTTAAAATAATCATTTTGTCTGCGACAAACATATCACTGATCATTAATCCCCGATACATTTTCTACATCGACACTTTTTTGAGAGAGTCAATCCGAGAGTACTTGGGTAGTTTTATCGTTGATTGTCGATCCTTGATACTTCTCAGCGTCGGCAAGATAGGATTGGGTTTTAGAACGTATAGCTTAAAGAAATTCATGATTCCGATCAACAAAAATAAATCAAAACGTCGGTAACAAGTTCCATGTATCTTTATCACGTAAGAGTGTCGTACAACCTAGTTTCATCTCGAGTCATATTAAGTTTCCCTGGGTCCTAGTCATGCCTCCTAGTCAACTTTGCCATGTCATCTCTGTACAACAAGATCGATCGGCGTCAGAGATTTTGCAAGAAGATATTAACGAAAATTATTTGAAGCACAATCCTAACCTCGACCCACCAATTGGACTAGCGAAACAATGGGTTGTTTGCGGCATAAGATATGATCAGATTTGGACATTTAATAGACTAGTTAATGCTTGATCCTGCATTTTTTTCTACCTCGTGCGCCAATTGAGAAACACCAATTTGAAATTGTTGATAGGCCACATTACCACCCACGCTCGCATCGTCAACCCGTGATGAATTTAATTTTAAACATATTTGAAGATCTGGCGGCAGATTTAATGAAATTACACTCATAACCCGAATTGAATGGTTGATGCGACAAGGTAAGTTCATCCTTGTTTAAATCTCTAGAAGGTTTTTGAACAAATTCATTATGTGCACAAGTTTGAATTCCAGAGCATCTGAGGGAGAAAAGCGAGCATCTCGAGACAGTATTGACCCTCATATTATCAAAACCAGGTTAAACAAGTTGCATAAGTATGTGTTCGATTTTGTCAATTCGTTGGTCGTCATTTATATATATGAATATGATTTTCTTGCACAGTCTCTAAAATATGTTATAGTTGTAGGTAAGATGTCTCCGAGAAATCCAACCATCAAACGCTCATCGAGGGCACCCAAGGTAAAATAAGTTGAAATAGGTGAAGGTTCTTCTTCGGGGACCACGAGGCAGTTGGAGTACGCTCCCAGGGTGGAGCCTGTCATTAAAACATCAACAAAGAAATCTTTTGCCTAGCCTCCAACCTTTGGTGATACAGAAGCAAGCACTAGATCCAAAGTAGTGCTCCCAAAGTGGGGGGACCTCTCCAATAGAATTAGCTGGGAGGAATACCCAGAGTATATTTCACACAGCGACTCGGACGTAAGGGCGCTCAATGACCAGGTATTCCCGAACATCCGATGATTGTATCTAAACATGGTGGTCAGAAAAACCCTGATTTTCCCTTGCATAGAGGTCCTGAAATGGCTTATTGACCATACAGACGGGCATAAGTTCTTTATCAATGATGAGAATGGCGAGTCTGTTGGATTTTTCCTCCCGACAGAAGTCCAGAAATACTACAAGCTGAAGGACCCAGAGGAAAGAATAAACATGGAATTCGTGGTGAAGTTCTATGAATTCCATGACACCAATCGGTTGATGGCCTCATGGTGGAAGGAGGACAAGAATTACGCTAACCGGAGAAATGGATGGTATGGGACGATTAACCTGAGGGAGCCATACATCTATTTGATGGCTCTCATCTGTCGACTATATGGAGAAAAGGATTGCTCCAAATTCTTGGAAGCATGGATTCCTTTGGTGTACACAGTGGTGATCTCCAGGAGTAGCTTCAAATGGGGGGCAATAATCTCTAAACAATTGAGCATCTTCATACAATAGTCTCAGACGTCGGAAAGAAGGGGAAGCACCCACTTTCTACATGGCCTCGTACCTGCTCAATGTCATCTTCACAAGGAATGTCTTCGACAAAATGAATTTAATCTAGCATGTTGCGGAGCTCCCGATCCACGTTTATTTCAACATACTATGGGAGAACATGTACAAGAAATCTTACGCACTCATTTGTGTTGAATTCATCGCCCGTATTCATTGTATTATTTTTAAGAAGGAATGCCCAAGATTATCTGCAACAGCCAAGAAAATGGTGGAAATGGTAGTCCATTGGTATTTATACGAACACTCAAACTATATCAAGGTGTTTGAGGCCATCGGAGCACCACATATACTACCCGCTCATGTCCCAGACCGGCCTTTTGTGGGAGAAATCTGCCTATCAGACTATCCTGCAGAGCTATAACGCCACATTAGTCAAGGACAAGAAGCGATATTTCATACCCTATGGTTTCCATGTAGGGTTTTATCTGGTAAATGATACTACTCAAGCCAAACAAAAAGGGTTGAGCCAACTTGAATTCATATTCTCGATAGGTCGATTCCACAAGCATGACCCTAAAGGCCTGGTCCTCCAACATGCTTCACAGGTATCATCCCGTTGGTAGTACGCTCATGATAAGTTTGAGGAAAAAAAATTCACAGAGTGTGCCCAGGACTAGGACGAGGTGGTACAGAGAATGGCCAACCCAAATATGACCAGGTTCAAGGCCATGAGCATGGACGAATAGGTGGAAACAATAGAGAAGTCGACTCAAGAGGCCCTTAGAGCCGGGGAAGAAATCAAAGCAGTCGAGATAACAGAGTCAAAGAGAAGGGGATTACTCTTGCTAGAAGGGGCACACATAATCATTGATCAATTGAAAAATGACCCTAATCTAATAGAAATGATGAGGATTCCCGTTGATGACCCAATCAAAATCCGAGGAGAACCAAGTGGCCTAGAGCTAATGCAACTTGAAGAAATCATCGATTCAGAAAATTCTGGAGTTCCACCACCACAGATCAGATCACCAGGGGAAATTTCAACCCAGCCTGAGATAACAAGGACATCAAGGAGACAAAGTGTACCAAATCCCTTGTTCAATTTGATAACCATATACAATGATGAGGAGAGCTCGGAGGTGTCCCTTGTGACTCCAGTGCAGATTACGGAGGAGAAATAACCTGAGAGAGCATCTACCCCAGGTCTCGATGCTCTAGTTTAGAGTCATCCATAGAGAGAGCATAAGGTATAAAGTTCCTTAGATGCTAAGCCACTCGACATACCGGGAACCCTAATGGATAGCTCGAGGGATGAGCTAGGATCGAGCAGACAGGAAGAAAAAATTCCACAACCGAAAATCATCATTTCAACAGTCAATTACCAAGTAAGTAACTAACATGCCCTTGGTTCCTTAGTTTTGGTCGATACCTTACCAGTCAATGAGAAACAACCAGAATTCGAGCCATCAAGACATGTAGAAGAGGTTCAGGAACCCATCCTAGAACAAATTTACATAGTCGGGAGCCTGGGAAATACTCTAAATTGGGGAGAACAACAAATCCCCGAACATGTTGATGAGGTATTCGATATACAAGAAATATCCTACAACCGAAAGAGGAAATCCATCATGAATAGAACCAGTAAGAAGAGGAGGCTTACGTTGGATAGTTTGATCCTCATCACCACAAAGGAAAAACTGATCAGCACAGAGCACGCCAAGACGTTCGAGCTTATCGGCGCAAGGATAGATATCACAGATGCCACCTTGGATAGAGAAATAAAAGATGAATAGGATTTGGTAATTGCGCTAAAGGAGTTGGAGCATCTGCGCCATTTTGCGAAATACTATCAAGACTCCACACAAGCCACGATGTTTTTGAGAAGTGAGTTCCAAGATACATATGACAAATTCACGAATGAATGACACCTTTTCACTGCAGGGATAGTCGACTTCCAAGAAGACAACCTTATGGTGTTAGTGACCTG
>WSFP011410885.1:0-24621 GCA_009831015.1 Picea engelmannii
ATGGGGCACCGTGGGTTTCCAACTATGCATACCTTTCTTTACAAATTGTAAATGCGTTTTTAATACGAATATATTTATATTTAAAATACACTTTTACTGCGAGTGAGCTTTTAGTGAGCACATGCCCCCCGCTAACCAGCTGTGAGTGCGTTGATGCAACCATTCATATCCCATCTTGATTTGAGAGTGACACATCCCATTTGATCCTGAGAGCATGCCCCACTGTACCAGTCAATTGATGCAAGGAGGATTGATATCCCATATTGATCTTTTATTCCTCTTGGATAGCGTTACAGCTCATTTGATATCCCATCTTATATTTAATACAAGCATTTCATAAATTACAACCCAATAGAAAAGTTCCACTACTTTCTCATGTCGATTTTACCCTTGGAGTCATTTTATAAAAAATAAAGATAACTGTACTTTCTCATGTCGATTTTACCCATGGAGTCATTTTATAAAAAATAAATATAGCTGCATTTTCTCCTTTTGAAGTATTGATATGATTTGTTTGAATGATGCAGGAAGTAGCAAAATAGTTGATGAATGATGTTTCATTTGGAGTATCAGGGGGGTTTGACTCCTCCTTCGTTAAGGTTGATGCAGCCGACAATTTGGCTGCTACCAATGCTACAAAACAAAAAAAGTGGGAAGAGAAGTACAATCATTCTTTGTTGGAATACCAAAACAAAAAAAGTGGGAAGAGAAGTACAATCATTCTTTATTAGAATACATATTGTTTACTAATTTAAGTTCTTATATAAAACAAAAATTGGAATTAGAGTTTATATAAAATTTATAGAGTTACTTAGAATGGAAGTTTAATATAAATGAAAATATGTTACATCTATTGCATCCATCCATTTCAAGGTTGCATCTATTTCAAGGTTTGAATTTAATACTTAGTCCTGTAACTAAACAATTAACTAAACAATTATAATAGATCTTGGATTTGGTCATTACTAAAAAACCACCATAATGTATTATCCAGTGTTTGCTTCACTCCCTTTGAAGTGGACGAATGAAAAACATTTTAAGAGCTTGGCATATTGTTTTATGTTCTTGAGTGTTTACTCATTCTATGAGGTGGATGTGGACGAATGAAAAACATTTGTACGAGCTTAGCATATTGTTTTATGTTCTTGAGTGTTTACTCATTTTATGAGGTCGATGTGTCATGGATTCATTATATTTGTCTTTTTTTAATGATATGGATTCTTTAAAGTCATGGGCAAATTTTTGAATGGTTTCATTAATCCCTGTTTTGTTTTGTGAATTAGGGAAAGCAAAAATTTGCATTTTTTATTTTTATTAAAAAAAATTGGAAATAAAAATTGACATTGATAGTGTTGTAAGAAAAAGTTCACAAGAAAAGCATTGGTTTCCATAATGGCTACAACCTTCTTCCCATAAATGAGGTCAAATTGTTTAATCACTACAACCTTCTTCCCATAAATAAGGTCAAATTATTTAAAAATATCAAAGAATAGGGTTTTCAGTAAAAAAAAACTGTTAGTGTTCCAGAGTAATTTACAGGTCCTGAATTTTCAAATAACTGTGAAACATTAAGAGAATAGAAAAACCAACTACTCATGTTCACTTGGAACCATGAGCCACTCCATGCTTGGTAATCCTATGTCCTACATGATTTCTTGCATGCTAAAAAAACTTCAGCAAAGTGCCTAATCCGGTTCAGTTGAGATCGACTCAGCCTCCTAATTCAAGGTTCTCGATCAATTCAGCATCACTCATGTTAAAGCCCGACAAACAAATATGAATACTATGATAGTTATTCATTTATTTATTTTAAGAATTTTTCTTACTGGGTATAACCAATACTTGTCGAGGTTATGAGAGGTTATTATCTTAGATCATAGAGTTTTAATATTAGTATCAGGTTTACATTTACATATGTGATATCCTCCAGCATTATTTTAGAACAATAAATAACTAATAGCATCCAAGGACAAATAAAATAGATGATTTCAGATAGCATCCACCACCAAATGCACCTAATGCATCTATAAATAATTCATATAATACGTTAAATAATAATTTGGAAATAAGAATGACTATACTTACTCACCATTACCATTAATCTTAGAGGTTGTATGCTTAGAAAATTTACCTACACCCTTTAAAAAAAAATAGAGCTATCATTTTCAAAATTCCACGTAACAATAATATACAACCCTTGAAACAATAGAGCCATCATTTTCAAAATTCCACATAACAATAATGTAGAGTGTTCCAGGTAAACTTGCAGGTTTTTTTAATTGTTTTGCCTAACATAAATTTAGTGAAGAACACAATAGTAAATAATTTATAAGAAGGAAATGTCATAAAGGCATTCTCATTACATCGACCTGAGCTAATAACAAATATACTCTAAGGAAAGGGTGTCATTACAATGGTAATGTTAAATTCATCCAAAACTTTGATTTCCAAGAGCTAAGAAAGGTACGGACTAACTGATCAATAAACAACAATTACATTTCTTAGTTCTCAGCTGGTGAAAATAATTTATAGCTCGAGCCAACACAGAATTGAATCCACATGATTTAGCAACCATAAATCAGAATATTGTACAATTTTATCAATGCAAATGAAAAATTACCAGGATAGCGGGTTTATGTGTTACGATAATACAAAATTAAACTATGAACTCAATCCAACTAATACTACACGAGATATAATTCTCTTCACAATGCATTTTATAGGTTGGCATTATAGTTGTAAAAGTTCAATAAGATACAAAATTAATGTTCACCATAACTGAATACATTCTAGGTTATTCATAGTATAGATTTATTTTTTATTGGATGCCTTCACTTTCACCGTAAATAGACAGCCAGGAGATCTTTGTATGAAGTTGTTTTTTTCATAAAGGTTTCAATTGATATAAATTGAGTTCTTTTAACAAAGTTTTCTGTCAAGTTATATAAATTGATATAAGTCTTTAATGGAAGTAAAAAGGTGGATTTTGAAAATAATTAATGTACTATTAAAATGATTAAAACAATGTTAGATTATGTTAAGGTTACAGTTTTGCTGGGATTATTGTTTATTTTAGTGTTAGAGTTTATATAGTATATGAGCAAATTAAATACAATGCTAAATTAAATGGTCCAATTCTCAAGACCTTATCCAATACAAATTGTACTATTATACTATGTGTATTGGCCTTTATCAACAACAATTATATAGGTGTGCTGGTAGCATAATTATATTTAAGTAAAAGTGGTAGATCTGTTTATTTTAACAACTTTTATTTAAATATTATTGTGCTAGTAAAATAACTAACATTTTTTTTTTATGTGGTTGTGCTAATAAGATCACTAAAATTATGTTTTAGCTATAATAACAAGTTATAGAAATATAAGAGAGATGAAGTTAAATTCTTTAAAATGGAAAAAAATGAATTTATATTTTGTCAAATGTAATCATTTCATCCCCTTTGTGCAAACGGTAAATCTGTGGTAAATCTGTTGCCCACTTTTCAAGATTAAAGACACCATCGGTGGATTTGTTAGGAGTAGCGCCTTAACCTTTGCAGGCCACGAGACACCATCACCACCTTGATTAATATTTTTATAAGATTGAAAAGGTATTTTTATTTTGTATATATACCTGAAACTGATTGTAAATCGAATATGATCAATTCTGAAAATATTTTTGAAGCCATATTGTTTTTAATTTGATTAAACACAGTAATTATTCCATTTTACCGATTACGAACTTGGTTCCATATTTGCACGAAATTTACTTATTGCGCCGATTTTATGTATCGTGCGGAGTTTACTTATTGCACAGATTTTATTTAATGCGCGTAGTTTATTTACTGCACGGAGTTTGTTTAGTGCGCAGAGTTTATTTGTTGGTTTTAGTCTGGTGTTTGCATGAGCTGAAATTCGGACTCCAACCTTCCCTCCGTTTTTTTTTTTTTTTTTCCACATTTGGTATCAGTGCAGCTAATTTTTGTTGGTGCTCAATTTCACTTTCCTATTTTTCCTTCATGAAGGTTTATTCGATTTCTTTCAAACTTTTATTAATGGTTGTGTTTGGTAACAGTTCTTCTGAGATTCAGGTTTCTGTCCTGAGCGAGAAGTCATATGATTCCTCGTATATTTGGATGGGGACGATTTTGCGTTCTCAGGATTTGTGGACTTATGTTATTGATGGTTATTGGCTATGTCTAATGTTAACCGTGCTTTGTTGAAGGAAAATAGGAAGAATGATAACAAAGCTCTTCAATTAATCCAGCAAGGGTTAAATGAATCCATTTTTACAAATATTTCTAGTGTTGCATCTTTGAAGATGGCTGGGGACATTCTTGAAACCTGTTATCAAAGAATGTCCAAGGTGAAGACAATCAAGTTGTAGAACTTGAGAAGAAACTTCGAAAATCTGAAGATGAAGGATAATGAATGTGTTGATGCCTTCATGACTCAAGTGATGAGTGTAGTGAACCAGCTTAGGCAATATGGAGATGATGTTGAGGACAAAAGAGTTATTGAGAAAGTGTTGAGAAGTTTGCCCAAGAAGTATGAACTTGTTGTTGTACCCATAGAGGAATTTAAAGATTTAAGTCTAATGCAAATTGATCACTAAACTAGTTCTCTTGTTGCTCATGAATCTAGAATATCCATATATGAAGAAGTATCAATGGAGCATGCTTTAAAATCCCAACAGCGTGTTACCAGAGGAAGACAAAGTTTTCATAATCGTGGAAGAGGAGGTCGGCTTTTTGGTCAAAGGAAGAACATAACTCAATCAGAGTCTCAGGAGAAGTCCCATTAGAATCCTCCTAATTTAAGAGGGAGCAGTAGCAAACCCTGGCGGCAAGAAAATCAGAGGTGTGATAAAACTAAAGTACAATGTTACTATTGTAAGAAGTTTGGGCATTTTGCTAGCAAACGTTGGAAGAAGCCAGTCTGCACATATCACAAATGAGTTTGAGGATCATCAAAATCCTGTGTTTCTAACCTGTAATGTCACTCAGGAAAGTGAAAATGATATTTGGTTTTTGGATAGTGGTTGTAGTAACCACATGACTCGTAATAAGGATTTATTTTCTTCTATTGATACTAGTATTCAGTCTGAAGTAAAACTGGGAAATGAATGTAAAGTTACAATTAATGGTAAAGGTGTAGTTCGAGTATACACTAAGAATAATCAGAGAACAAATATTAATGATGTTTATTTCGTGCGTGTTTAAAATGAAATCTTATTAGTGTTGGACAATTGTTGGAGAAAAGGTACAAAGTGTTCTTCAAGAACAAGGTATGTACAATCTATGATAAATTACCCAGCAAACAGTTGATTGCAAGAGTAGAGATGACTAAAAATAGAATGTTTCCACTTGTTATGAGAAATGATTTAAGTGGTTCTTTGAATGCTTATAAAGATGGAAGTTTAGATGAATATTGGCTATGGAATTTGAGATATGGTCATTTACATTTTGGTGGCTTAGATCTGTTACAGAAGAAGCAGATGGTAAAGGGGTTGTTCTGTATCCAGCAACCTGCAAGGTCTTGTGAGAGTTGTATACTTAGGAAGAAACACACAGATAAATTTGTTTCAGGTGTTTCCTAGAGAGAAAAATCTCCATTGAAAATTGTCCACAAGGATTTATGTAGACCTAGGCAAACACCTTGTTTAAATGATAGTGTTTATTTTATGACTTTCACTCATGATTTTAGTAGGAAGACATGGTTGTATTTGTTGAAATAGAAATTTGAAGATTTCGATGTTTTCAAGAGGTTTAGGTCTATGGTTGAAAATGAGAGTGGTCAAACCATTAAAATATTACGGTCTCACAGAGGACGTGAGTATAAATTGAATTAATTCATTGAATTTTGTGATCTTCATGGAATAAAAAGGCAGTTTACTGCTCAATATACTCCACAAAAGAATGGAGTGGTTGAAAGGAAGAATCAGACCATCATGGATATGGCTTGAAGCATGTTGAAAGAGAAGCATCTTTCAAATGAATATTGGGGAGATACAGTTCTTTGCTCTATTTTTATCTTGAATAGAAGTCTGACCAAGACCATGAGGAATCATGTATCTCAGGAAACCTGGGATGGTAAGCCTCGCAATGTTTCTCATTTTAGAATTTTAAGATGTGTTTCATTTGTGCATGTATCTGCAAAAATGAGAAGGAAGTTGGATGACATAAGCGAAAGATGTATCTTTGTTAGAAACAATGAAGAGTCTAGGGCATATAAACTCTACAATCCCATCACCCAGAAATATGTAATCAACAATGATGTTCAATTTAAAGAAGATGAAGCTTGGGATGGAAGTATTGACAAACCAATTTTAGAGGGAGCCTTGTTACCCCGTGAAGATGATGATGGAGTTGAGCAAGCTGAAGGAGGAGGACAATTGGTTCCACATGCACATACATCTGCAACAAGAAGTCCAACAAGGCAATCACCAGATTTCAACCCATCTCAATTTAGAACGCCAATAAATCATGAGAGTGGTGAGCCATCTCGACATGGTGGACATCAATGAGATTCATAGGTATTTAGTGAATCAAATCCCACTTTAGCTTCATTAAGAAACAAATTTAAAGGACAAAAGACTAGAAACTGAAGAGAATTGTATGATCATGATGAAGAAGTAGATCAGATTTCAAATTTTGCATTAATGGCATGTGATCGTGTAAGTTTTGATGAAGTTGCTAAAGAGGATGTCTGGATAAAAGAAATGGATGAGGAAATTGATTCCATTGAAAGAAATAACACTTGGGATCTTGTACATTTACCTGAAGGTAAGAACATTATTGGTGTTAAGTGGGTTTATAAGACTAAGTTCAATGCACAAGGTGAAGTTGAAAAGTACAAGGAAAGACTTGTAGCTTAGGGGTTTAGTCAGCAACTCGGTATTGATTACAATGAAACATTTGCTCTTGTAGCAAGAATTGACACTGTGAGGATGGTCTTAGCTATTGCAACTCATAATAGATTGATCATGCATCATATGGACATCAATTCTGCAATGGATATTTCAAAGAAGAGGTTTATGTAAGACAACCTTCGGGTTATGAGATTGATAAGAACAGAGATAAAGTTTATAAGTTAAGGAAAGCTCTATATGGATAAAAGAAGGCATCCAAAGTTTGGTATAGTAGGATTGATGAGTACCTGATTAGTGTTGGATTCAGCGGAAGTCCAAGTGAACCAACTCTGTATACAAACGTAAACCAGGGAGGTAAAATTTTGATTGTCTGTTTGTATGTTGATGACTTGATTTTTAGTGGAGATCTATTTGTAGATGATTTTAAAAATGCCATGAAAACAAAGTTTGAGATCATTGATTTAGGATTGATGAAATATATTCTTGGAATTGAAGTGGATCAATCTGATGATAGAATTTTCATTTGTCAAACTAACTATGAAAATGAAGTAATTAAAAGGTTTAGAATGTTGAATTGTAAACCAACTGCAACACCTATAGCAACTAGTATTAAACTAAGCAAGTATGATGAGGGATCATATGTTGATCCAACTCTGTATAAGAGGTTAGTTTGTATCCTTATGCATTTAACAACAACTAGACCTAATATCATGTTTGTTGTAAGTTTGATTTTGAGATTCATGGAGACTCCGAAGAGTACTCATTGGCAAGTAGAAAAGAGGATCCTGAGATATGTTGTTGGAACAACTGAATTTGGTATCCGATACACTTCAAGTTTAAACTTTGAGCTGATTGTATATACTGATAGTGATTTTGCAGGTTCCATTGATGACAAGAAAAGAACATCTCGGTATGTGCTCAGTTTTGGATTTGAAGCAATGGCATGGGCATTAAAAAAACAACCCATTGTGACCCTATGTTCCACTGAGGCAGAGTTTGTTGCAACAATTGTAGTTGCATGTCAAGCTATGTGGATGAGAAGGGTCTTGAATGAATTGTTGCATGACCATAATGATGCAACCCAAATTGTCTGTGACAATAAATATGCCATTGCACTGTCAAAGAATCACATCTTTCACAAACATAGTAAGCACATTGATACGAGGTATCATTTCATTCGAGAGCTGGTAAATCGTAAAGAGATTTTTGTTTAGTTCTGCAGATCTGAAGAGCAATTTGCAGACATACTTATGAAGCCTTTGGGAAATGAATTGTTTAAAATCCATAGAAGAAATATTGAGGTCTGCAAGCTGTAATGCATTGTTTACAACAATTTTATTTTTACATATTTTTAAGTTCGTTTTGCTCTAAAATGATTAAGAGGGAGTATGTCACGATGTAATCATTTCACTCCCTCTATGCAAATGGTAAATCGATACCTTGACTTTTCAAGACTTGAGACACCATTGATAGATTTGTTAGCGGTGGTCGCCTTAACTTTTGCAGGCCATGAGACACCATCACTGCTTTGATTAATCTTTTTATAAGATTGAAATTTTGTATATATACGTGAAACAGATTGTAATCGGATATGATCAATTCCTAAAATATTTTTGAATCAAAGTTACTATTGTGTATTCGGAGGTGTTATCTCCGTTAATACTTTGTTTTTTATTTGAGTTTGTAAACTCTTTTGTTTCCTTGATCGCATTTGCCATATTAATTTTAATTTGATTAAACACAGTAATTTTGCCATATTATTTTTAATTTGATTAAACACAGTAATTATTTGATTTTACCGATTGCGAACTTGCGCGGATTGTATTTTAGTGCATGGAGTTTACTTACTGCGTGGATTTTATTTTAGTGCACGGAGATTACTTACTGCGCGGATTTTATTTAATGCGCAGAGTTTATTTGTTAGTTTTAGTTGGGTGTTTGCATGAGCAGAAACTTGGACTCCCACCGTCCGTTTGTTTTTTTTTCACATATTTATCTAATAAAAGCATTGCTTCCAAAAAGTGTGAAAATGCAAGCTTTAGAAATATGTTACCTCTTAAAAAGAAAGTACTTTACTCAGATGAAAGTTGTTTGGGTGGAGTCTTTGAATTTCCTCATCCCATCTGCTGTTTACTTTGAAAATTTCACCTTAAATACTAGAAAAAGAAGACCATTATAAATTTTGATCATAACTGCATTTTAATCTTTGCTTTAGAAAAATAATTTGACTAGTTGAGCTGTCTCTCTCCGATGTGTAACAATATACGTTAGATATGTTCATTACTTACTGTAATCTTATCTTAAGAAATGGAGTACTGAAAATGCTAAAGCCTTTTGTTACGCTGAAAAGCGTATACTTATTGGAGATGGGCACAATCAATCACCTTTTAATCTAAAATTCTAATTTAATGGCTAACAATTAAAGATGTTGGCATATTCTTAGTCATCCTCCCAAATCAATGAATATGATTTACTCTTCATAACTTCCTTGTATTTTTGAACGCATCAGTTAATGTGTTTACTTTTTAACATTTACCTAAGAAATTACTGTACCACTATATAATTGCCAAGTTTAACTGATTAACCTTTGTAATTACCACATTTAATTTTTGGATTTCCTCAGCTCTATATACGTTTCAGCAATTGTCCATATGTTTATGTCCATGAGTGCTTTTCTGTCCATGCATTTCGTATTGGATCACCCAACCGTCTTATTTCAACATTCACGAACCACTTTGCAGCTGTTCTAGTATGGGGAATATGAGTAAAGTGACAAAATTAAGTATATAGAGATATTAGCTTTTAGCGGAGCAATAAGGACAATCTTCTCCAAAATTGACTAGACAAAGTGGTTACCAGATACTATCAGTTCTTGCACGTACCACCATAATAAGTTAAGCATTTTATATTTTCAGAAATCCCATAATCATGGATAAAGCCTAGCATATTCAAATTCCTTATAGGGGTAATTCAAGAAAAGATCCATTAAACTTCCATATATTTATTCAAACCTAACAGATGTCAAGAAATGAATTATGCTGTAAGATCGAGGTTTGAAGAGTTACAGACATCATAATACAGAGAAATGAGATTTAAATAGGGGATTTTATTTATGATATCCCTATTAATAGATCAATTATAAATAGCAATAGAGCCAACTAAACAAGCAGATAAGACACGTAAGTGGAACCCAATATCTGAAGATTCACACGTGGTAGCCAATGAATTGATAGTTTATGGTGAGGCATTCTTTGTTTCCCCCGACGATAGTAAAAAATAGGCGATGGAACAGACGTGTTCGGCGTGGACGAAACCTTCCTCTCAAGTCTGCTCTTTTTCGCGGGCCATCTCTATGGGTAAGATTAACTGACAAAAAAACGTCTTTCATCTGTCTTTGTATTTGCTAATTCTTCTTTAAATGGCATTCGGTTTGCAGAGGATAGGAGATCAATTATGATGCTTTTATAAATTGGTTGGATCTTGCAGAGCTCCCGTCATTGCCTACCAGTCATAGATTCTAAGCCCATCTACTTAAGATTGTAATTTGTAAGAATGAAACATTGTGGGTAATAGGTAGTGGAATCTCTGAGCTTGATTCCATAGTTTTCACAAAATTTAATCAAGTTAGCAGACTTAAAGGCTGCAACATTATCTGTGATGATTGGAGTGGGCTAACTTGAGGCGGGGAAGGATTTTGAATCCTGTAACTAGGCGGGAAAGTCTGATGCAGCAACAATGGCGAGATCACAGGCGCCAGGGGGTTCGGACTTTTACCGAGACTTAGTTTTGAGGTTTAGATGATTCGGTAAGGGTGTTTTAAGTTTCTTAAAGAAGTCATAGTGTGCTACAGGTGTGATGGTTTTCTCTGTTTCTTTTTGTCTTATCCTCTAAGACATCAACCAGTCTTCTTGGGTTTTGTCCTGCGGTCTTTTAGTAGTGAGGGCTTGTTGTAACTTCTTCCTTCCCACGCTCTGTGTATTGAACCTTTTATTTGGTTTACTCTAGGCCCCCACTTCTCCTTCCTGTAGGACTGCGACTGTGTTACTCTGTCTTCCTCTTCTTTTCTAATCTCGAGGTAACGGTTTCAGTAGGGCCCTTTACTATCCCTTATGGAGATTGAGAACTCTGCCCAGTTAAGTGGAGAGGACGTGGACCCTTGGGAGAGACCAGACCAGGACTTCTAGCATCGGTCGACGAGATTTTTAACAACTGCTACAAGAAGCAGATCCCACAAACTCTTTAAGACAGTCTTTGGTTGGCTTATCATCGATTGCAGCCTGGTCAGTCTACTGACTTCCAAAAAGCTTCAGGCCTGACTCGGGAGTTAGGGACCTCTTATCTGAATGTTACAGAAAGTGGCTCCCTTCGGAAGGAAGATCCTTCTCTCGATAAGTCTGTTTCCCCTCAACAAAAGACAAATTCTAGTTTTCATAGGAGTATCAGTTATTCAGAATGCAAAAAGGATCTTATAAGCCCTCAGGGTGGGACCGATACCGATCACAGAAAGTATAGAAGCCTAAGAGGAAAAATCAGCGTTTGGTCTTGGGTATGGATGTAGGTGTGGAGGACGCATGTAACGTGGCCATGTGTTCTCTTGTTGGGAGGTTTGCATACAAAGAAAGTTGTACACAAAAACTATCGGATTGGAGGAAGACCTCTTGAGAGCCGATCTTGAGTTATATTATGGAGGAAATAACACTTTCAAAAGGATGGATGGGCTTCATCTTCAAGTCTCCGAAGGACTTGACTCTCATTCTTAACAAGTTCTGAAGCTATGGTGGAGGCAGCTTAATGCTAAAGCGCTAGCGGTGGGCTTTATTCCAGAAACTGAACACTTCAGCTTTCGACATGTCTAGATTCTTGTTATGGGGATTCCTTTGGATCTTTGGAACCATCGAGCCTTGGAGGTTGAAAGAAATGGGGCCAATCGGGGTTCGGGATTTCGGCAAACACAAACACCCAACACCACACACAAAAACTCCTGAATCACGAAAGTGTGAATGGAGTGTGGGCCCAGTGCTTTCGGGTTTTGGGGTTTACAGACCCTTGATACAAAATAGCGCACAAGCACAATCGCTGAATCGCAAAGTTGCAAGAAGGTTGTGGACCCAACTCTTTTGGGGTTTTGGGTATCGACGTTTACAAATGCTCGATGCCAAAATATAATGCATCGTGAATTCCCGATTCAATAAATGCGATCAAGTTGTGGACACACTACAGGTTTCGACACTTGGAGAGTGAGCATGACTATTGCATAAGCCAGCGAATGTCCCGAAAGTAAAACAAAAAAAAATAAATCTAAACAGAGTTTACTAACTCAAAAATTAAATGCAGAGAGAATGACCATGAATACACCGTAACAACTTCAATTCAAAAAAATGTCTTCAAGATAATGCAGATTACAATCTGTTTCAGGTACTTATACCAAACAAAAATTGCCCATTCGATCTCTAAAAGAATTTCATTAAGGCGATGATGGTGTCTCAAGCCTAGAAAGGTTAAGCCGGCCACCGTTTAAGCAATTTGAAACAATTTAGTAAATCAATGCTAAGTCCTCGAGTCTTGAAGAGTCAAGACTGCTACCGATCCGCCGCTATCCAGGTAGTGAAATGATTAATCTCTGACATACTCCCTATTAATCATTTCAGGGAAAAACAAACTAAAACATGTAAAACAAAATTGTCGTAAACAATGCATTACAGCTTGCAGACCCCAATATTACTCTATGCTATTTAAACAATTCATTCCCCAAAGGCTTCATAAAAATATCTGCAAATTATTCTTTAGATCTACATAACTAAACAAAAGTCTCCTTATCAGTTACCATCTCTCAAATGAAATGATACCTTGTATCAATGTGCTTACTTTGTTTGTGAAAAACTTGATTCTTTGACAATGAAATGGCAGACTTATTGTCACAGACAATCTGGGTTGCATCATTTTGGTTATGCAACAATTCATTCAAGAGCCTTCTCATCCACACAGCTTGACATGCAGCTGCAACTGTTGCAACATACTCTACCTCAATAGAAGATAGAGTCACAATGGGTTCTTTCTTTGATGCCCATGCCACTTCTCCAGATCCAAGACTGAACACATACCCAGATGTGCTTTTCCTGTCATCAATGGAACCTGCAAAATCACTATCAGTATATCCGATCAGCTCAATGTTTAATCTTGATGTATATCAGATACCATAATAAGTTGTTCCAACAACATATCTTAGGATCCTCTTTCCTACTTGCTAATGAGTACTCTTCAGAGTCTCCATGAATCTCGAAATCAAATTTACATCAAACATAATGTTAGGTCTGGTTGTTTTTAAGTACATAAGGCTTCCAACCAGCCTCTTATACAGGGTTGGATCAACATATGTCCCTTCATCATACTTCCTTAGTTTAATACCAATTGCCATTGGTGTTGTAGTCCGCTTTCAATTCAACATTCTAAACCTTTTCAACACTTCATTTGTATAGTTATTCTGACAAATGAAAATGCCATCATCAGATTGATCCACTTCAATTCCAAGAAAAAATTTCATCAAACCTAAATCATTCATCTCAATTTTTTTTTTCATGGCATCTTTAAAATCATCTATAGATAGATCTCCAGTAAAAATCAGGTCATCAATATACAAACAGACAATCAAAATTTTACCTTTCTAGTCTACTTTTGTATACATAGTTGGTTCACTTGGACTTCGGCTGAATCCAACACTGATTAGGTGATCATCAATCCTATTATACCAAACTCTGGATTCCTGCTTCAATCCATACAAGGCTTTCCTCAACTTATAAAATTTATCTCTGTGTTTATCAATCTCATAACCCGGAGGTTGTCTTACATAAACCTCTTCTTCCAAATATCCATTCAAGAATGCAGAGTTGACGTTGATTTGATGCATGATCCACCTATTCTGAGCTGCAATAGCTAAGACCATCCTCACTGTGTCAATCCTTGCTACATGAGCAAAGGTTTCATTATAATCAATATCGATTTGCTGACTATACCCCAAAGCTACAAGTCTTGCCTTGTATTTTTCAACTTGACCATCTGCATTCAACTTAGTCTTATAAACTCATTTAACACCAATACTATTCTTACCTTCAAGTAAATGAGAAAGATCCCAAGTGTGATTTTTTGTAATGGAATCAATCTCCTCATCCATTTCTTTTATCGAGACATCCTCTTTAGCAGCTTCATCAAAAGTTACAGGATCACATGCCATTAATGCAAAATTTGAAATATGATATAATTCTTCATTTTGATCATACAATTATCTTAAGCTTCTAGTATTCTGTCCTTTAAATTTGTTTCTTAATGAAGCTAAAGTGGGATTTGATTCACTACTTACCTGTGAATCTGATTGATGTCCACCACATCCAGATGCCTCAACATGCTCATGAGTTCTTGGTGTTCTAAATTGAGATGGGATGAAATCTAGTGCTAGCCTTGTTGGACTTCTTGTTGCAGGTGTATGTGCATGTGGAACCATCTGTCCATCTTCTTCAGCTTGATTAGATCCATCATCATCTTCACGGGGTAACACAACTCCCTCTGAAATTGATTTGTTAATACTTCCATCCGAGGCTTCATCTTCTTTAAACTGAACATCTTTGTTGATTACATATTTCTAGGTGATGGGATTGTAGAGTTTATATGCCCTAGATTCTTCACTATATCCAACAAAGATACATCTCTCACTTATGTCATCCAACTTTCTCCTCATTTCTACAGGTACATGTGCAAATGTAACACATCCAAAAATTATGAAATGAGAAACATTGCAAGGCTTACCATCCCAAGCTTCCTGAGGTACACGATCCCTCAAATTTTTGGTCGGACTTCTATTCAAGATAAAAACAGAGAAAAGAGCCTCATCTCCCCAATATTCATTTGAAATATGCTTCTCTTTCAACATGCTTCGAGCCATATCCATGATCGTCTCATTCTTCCTTTCAGCCACTCTATTTTGTTGTGGAGTATATCGAGTAGTAAATTGCCTTTTAATTCCATGAAGATCACAAAATTGAATGAATTCATTCAATTTATACTCACCTCCTCTGTTAGACGTGACGATTTTAATGGTTCGACCACTCTTATTCTCAGCCATAGACTTAAATTTCTTAAAAACTTCAAAGGATTCAAATTTTTTCTTCAACAAATACAACCAAGTCTTCCTACTGAAATGATCAATAAAAGTCATAAAATAAACACAGCCAGTTAAAGAAGGTGTTTGCATAGGTCCACATAAATCTGTGTGGACAATTTCCAATGGATATTTTTCTCTGTAGGAAACACCTGAAACAAATTTCTCTCTGAGATGTTTTCCAAGTATACAACTCTCACAAGAGCTTGAGGTAGTTAGAGAGGTAGTGGCGGGGGGGCAGAGGGCCCATAGTGATAATAGTGGGATTCATTCAACGTAAGGTGGACTAGGTCTACTATATTATTAAATAAGACCCACTATGGTAGTTAGATAAAATAAATAGATAATTATATATAATAAATGTAAGAGGGCTTCTTAGAAGGTTCTACTTCTAGAAGATTCCTCCTCTAGAATGTTCTTAGGTGATGCGAGCACTATATAAAGGGGTTCAAGCAAAGTAATGAGACATGAAAATAAGTATTGTATTTGGAGAAGTAGCTCAATAAGATGATGCCCCCTCAAAGAGGCAAGTGAACATGAGAGGATCCCTTCCATAATAGGATCCATTGTATGGTGTTGCCCTACCTCAAGGGTTTGATATAATAAAGTTGTGATTTTATATATTGTTCTTCTATATATGTTGTGGTGATTTTGTATTCAGTCTTTGGTTCTTAACAAGTGGTATCAGAGCACTTTCCTTGGGCAAACATTGTGGGCAAATATTTTTTATTTTTGCATATTTTTATTTCGGAGAATAAAAAAGAGGGCCGTGACATTCTCAAATTTTTAAGTATATTTATGCACACAATTTGTATCAAAGAATTGTATATCTGATTTACTCTCAGAAAAACACCCAATTTGAAAAAAAAAATCGTCCAAAACGGAGTCTGGGAAGTCAAGATATTGAAGTTTTTAAATCTGCAAATTTTGAGTGTTTTTTTCGGCGGACGGTTGGGTGGTTTTTTTTTTTTTGTCATAGTTGGAGGCAAAAATTTCCCAAAAAAGTTATAGATATGATTTTCTCTCACAATTTCACCCAATTTAAAAAAAACAATCAGCTGAAACGGAGTCCAGGAAGTGAAGTTATGAGCATTTTAACTTCAACAGGTTTTTAGGGTTTTTCGAGAAAAAACCGCAATTTTCTGCCGAAACTTATTGGGTCTATTTTTTGAGTTTTTTCATGATGGATGCAGGACCGAAAATTTCATAAGGTGCTCAGATGGCTATTTCATCTCAAACCTTGAAATAAATTCTTGAATCATTCAAAGCCCAATTGTTTCACACATTGGAGGACAAATTGGATGCATTTGCACATGGCCTCACAGACAGCCTCACACATGGCCTCAATGATAGTTTTCATAGTATTCAAGAATCATTGAATAACATGCAGGAGAGATTTCTTATGGAGGGCCTCAAGGATGAATATAATCAAGAAATATATGCTTGGTATGATTTTGAGGCCGATTGTGATGATTGGTATATGGATAGTTGTTATTTCTGGGATGACAACCACTTCCATATTTCATTTGATAACTCTACTCCACCTTCTATAGAGAACATCAATGTCCCACATCAAGATCTAGTTATCAGCATTCAGTCTTCATATTATATAGTGGTACTATTCCTTCCAGATTCTGCTACGACCCTTTTCCACTATGTGGATGGATCTTCTTATTTGGGTCCACATGATAGGTGTCATTCTTTGGAGTATCATTTGGAGTTGGTTATTGGGTTCCAAAATCTTCCACGGGGAGTTCACATGAGAACTTGGACATGGGACCCGGGCTTACAATGGTGGTTGGACTACTTTAGCATGGTGGATTTCCTTTCTACATGGGACCTTGGTTCTTCAGTCTTCTTCAGCATTATAGTCCATAATTATCCATGGGACCCTGGTATATGGTTGTACATCAAGCATTGAGGACAACACTTTCATAAGGGGGATGGAATGTAAGATAGCTAGAGAGGCAGTGGGGGGGCCCAGAGGGCCCATAGTGATAATAGTGGAAGTCATTCAATGTAAGGTGGACTAGGTCCACTATATTATTAAATAAGTCCCACTATGGTAGTTAGATAAAATAAATAGATAATTAGATATAATAAATGTAAGAGGGATTCTTAGAAGGTTCTACTTCTAGAAGATTCCTCCTCTAAAATGTTCTTAGGTGATGCGATCACTATATAAAGGGGTTCAAGCAATGTAATGAAACATGAAAAGAAGTATTGTATTTGGAGCGGTAGTGTAAGTTTTAAACCTGCGAAGTAAAGCAATGCATATATATATTCTTAAGCAATACAGAAATTAATCAATGGCTCATACACAGAATACACAGAGATGTTTACTGGAAACCCTCAACCGGGAAAACCTTTCTTTTTCATTATATCGAATTTCACCATTCGCCATACAATATATACAATGTTTTAGGTATTCCGTAGATACCAAAACCCTAATCCCTTAATCCAGGATTAATTTACAAATCAAATAAAAATAGCAAAATCCGCTAAATAGCAAATAACCAAATCTAGTTGGTACGGACTGCCAGACGCAGTTGTTGTAGCGCACCCACACACACACACACATGCAAAGAATATAACACATACCCAACAGGTAGCTCAATAGGAGGGTGCCCCCTCGAAGAGGCAAGTGAACAGGAGATGATCCCTTTCATAATAGGATCCATTGTATGGTGTTTCCCTACCTCAAGGGTTTGATATAATAAAGTTGTGATTTTCTATATTGTTCTTCTATATCTGTTGTGGTGATTTTGTATTCAGTCTTTGGTTCTTAACAGTTGAATACAAGGTAACCCCTTTACCATCTGTTTCTTCTGTAACATATCTAAGCCACCAAAATGTAAATGACGATATCTCAAATGCCATAACCAAGATTCATCTAAACTTCTAGCTTTATAAGCATTCAAAAAACCACTCAAATCATTTCTCATAACAAGTGGAAACATTCTATTCTTGGTCATCTCTACTCTTGCAATCAACTGTTTGTTGGGTAATTTATCATAGACTGTACATACCTTGTTCTTGAAGAACACTCTATACTTTTTCTACAATAGTTTTCCAAGACTAATAAGATTTCATTTTAAACTAGGCACAAAATAAACATCATCAATATTTCTTCTCTGATTGTTCTTAGTGTAAACTAGAATTATACCTTTACCATTGACTATAACCTTATAGTCATTTCCCAGTTTTACTTCAGACTGAATACTAGTATCAATAGAAGAAAATAAGTCCTTATTACCAGTCATGTGGTTACTGCAACCACTATCCAAAAACCAAATATCATTAGCACTTTCCTGAGTGACGTTATAGGTCAAAAAAATAGGATTTTGATGATCCTCATACTCATTTATAATATGTGCAGAATGTTTTCCAACATTTGCCTATTTCTTCCAACATTTGTTAGCAAAATGCCCAAACTTCTTACAATAATAACTTTGTACTTTATTTTTGTCATACCTCTTATTATCTTTTTGCCAGGGTTTGTTGTTGCTCCCTCTTAAATTAAGAGGATTCTGTTGGAACTTTTGCTCAGACTCTGATTCATCTATGTTGTCCCTTGGACCAGAAAATCGACCTCCTCTTCCATGAGTATGAAACCTTTCTCTACTTCTACTTCTGGTAACATGCAGTTGGGATTTCAAAGCATGCTCCATTGATCCTTCTTCATATCTAGATATCCTAGATTCATGAGCAACAAGAGAACCAGTTAACTCATCAATTTGCATTAGACTTAAATCTTTAAATTCCTCTATGGGAACAACAATAGGCTCAAACTTCTTGGGCAAAATTCTCAGCACTTTCTCAATAACTCTTTTATTCTCAACATCATCTCCATACTACCTGAGTTATTTCAAAACACTCATTAATTGAGTCATGAAAGTATCAACACTTTCATTATCCTTCATCTTCAGATTTTCGAAATCCCTTCTTAAATTCCACAACTAGAGTGTCTTCACCTTGGACACACCTTGATAACTGGTTTCAATACTGTCCCAAGCCATCTTCGAATATGTAGCACAAGAAATCTTCATAAAAATGATTCATTTAATCCTTGTTGGATTAATACAAGAGCCTTGTTATCCTTCTTCCTATTTTCCTTCAGCAAAACATGGTCAGCATTAGACAAAGCCGATTCTTATGCGACATCAGCTGGCTCAACATAACCATCAATGACATAAGTCCACAAATCCTGAGAATGCAAAATCATCCTCATCTGAATGTACCAGGAATCATATGACTTCTCGTTCAGCACAGGAACTTGAATATTAAAGGCAGTGCTACCAGACGCAGCCATTTATAAAAATTAAAGGAAATCAAATAAACTTTTGTGCAAAAATAAAATTAGACACCAACAGGGATAATCTCCACTGAACTAAGTAGAGGACGTAGAAAAATATTCTTAACATAACAACGGTAAAAAATATAGAGCAACTTATGCACCCTTCGACGCATAGTGAAAACAATGACGGTATGGCTCTGATACCAAATGAAAGAAATGGGGCCAATTGAGGTTCGGGGTTCGAGATTTCGGTGAACATGAGCAGCTAATGCCACACACAACAACTCCTGAATCGCAAAAGTGTGAATGGAGTGTGGTCCCAGTGCTTTCAGGTTTCGGGGTTTGCAGTCCCTTAATACAAAACAACACGCAACCACAATCGTCGAATTGCGAAGTAGCGAGAAGGTTGTGGGCCCAACTCTTTCAGGGTTTCGGGTATCGACGTTTACAAACGCTCGATGCCAAAAGATAATGCATTGTCAATTGTCGATTCGTGAAATGTGATCAAGCTGTGGACCCACTGCAGGTTTCAACACTTGGAGAGTGAGCATGACTGTTGCATAAGCCAGAGAATGTCCCGAAAGTAAAACAAAAAAAAGAATTATGAACAGAGTTTACTAACTCAAAAATTAAACACAGAGAGAATGACTATGAATACACCGTAACAACTTCAATTCAAAAAAATGTCTTCAAGATAATATAGATTACAATCTGTTTCAGGTACTTATACAAAACAAAAATTGTCCCTTCGATCTCTAAAAGAATTTGATTAAGGTGGTTATGGTGTCTAAAGCGTGCAAATGTTAAGCCGACCACCGTTTAAGCAATTTAAAACAATTTAGTAAATCAGTGCTAAGTCCTCGAGTCTTTAAGAGTCAAGACTTCCATCGATCTGCCACTATCCAGGCAGTGAAATGATTAATCTCTGACATACTCCCCCTTAATCAAGGGAAAAACAAACTAAAACATGTAAAACAAAATTGTTGTAAACAATGCATTACATCTTGCAGACCCCAATATTACTTCTATGTTTTTTAAACAATTCATTTCCCAAAGGCTTCGTAAAAATGTCTGCAGATTGTTCTTCAGATCTGCAGAAATGAACAGAAATCTCCTTAACAGTTACCAACTCTTGAATGAAATGATACCTTGTATCAATGTGCTTACTTTGTTTTTGAAAAACGTGATTCTTTGACAATGCAATGGAAGAATTATTGTCACAGAGAATCTTGGTTGCATCATTCTAGTTATGAAACAATTCATTCAAGACCCTTCTCATCCACACAGCTTGACACGCAACTACAGTTGTTGCAACATACTCTACCTCAGTAGAAGATAGAGTCACAATGGGTTGTTTCTTTGATACCCATGCCACTGCTCCAGATCTAAGACTGAACACATACCCAGATGTGCTTTTCCTGTCATCAATGGCACCTGAAAAATCACAATCATTATATCTGATCAGCTCAAAGTTTAATCATGATGTATATCGGATACCAAAATCAGTTTTTCCAGCAACATATCTCAGGATCCTCTTTACTGCTTGTCAATGAGTACTCTTCGGAGTCTCCATGAATCTTGAAATCAAGCTTACAAAAAACATAATGTAAGGTCTGGTTGTTTTTAAGTACATAAGTCTTCCAACCAGCCTCTTATACAGGGTTGGATCAACATATGACCCTTCATCATACTTTCTCAATTTAATATCAGTTTCCATCGCTGTTGCAGCTGGCTTGCAATTCAACATTCTAAACATTTTCAGCACTTCATTTGCATAGTTATTTTGACAAATGAAAATGCCATCATCAGATTGATCCACTTCAATTCCAAGAAAAAATTTCATCAAAACTAAATGAGTCATATCAAACTCTATTTTCATGGAATTTTTAAAATCATCTACAGATAGATCATCAATATACAAACAGACAATCAAAATTTTACCTTTCTAGTTTACCTTTGTATACAAAGTTGGTTCACTTGGAATTCAACTAAATCCAACACTGATTAGGTATTCATCAATCCTGCTATACCAAACTCTGGATGCCTACTTCAATCCATACAAGGCTTTCCTCAACTTATAAACTTTATCTCTATGTTTATCAATCTCATAAACTGAAGGTTGTCTTACATAAACCTCTTCTTCCAAATATCCATTCAAGAATGCAGACTTGATGACGATCTAATGCATGATCCATCTATTCTGAGATGCAATAGCTAATACCATCCTCATTGTGTCAATCCTTGCTATAGGAGCAAAGGTTTCATTGTAATCAATACCAGGTTGCTGACTATACCCCTGAGCTACAAGTCTTGCCTTGTATTTTTCAACTTGACCATCTGCATTCAACTTAGTCTTATAAACCCATTTAACAACAATATTGTTCTTACCTTTAGGTAAATGAACAAGATCCCAAGTGTGATTTCTTTCAATGGAATCAATCTCCTCATCCATTTCTTTTATCTAGACATCCTCTTTAGCAGCTTCATCAAAACTTACACGATCACATGTCGTTAATGAAAATTTTGAAATCTGATCTAATTCTTCATTTTGATCATACAATTCTCTTAAGCTTCTAGTCTTATGTCCTTTAAATATGTTTCTTAATGAAGCTAAAGTGGGATTTGATTCACTACTTAACCGTGAATCTGATTGATGTCCACCATATCTAGATGGCTCACCATGCTTATGAGTTCTTGGCGTTCTAAATTGAGATGGGTTGAAATCTGGTGCTAGCCTTATTGGACTTCTTGTTGTAGGCATATGTGCATGTGGAACCATCTTTCCATCTTCTTCAGCCTTCTCAGCTCCATCATCATCTTCACAGGGTAACACATCTCCCTCTAAAATTGATTTGTCAATACTTCCATCCCAGGCTTTATCTTCTTTAAACTAAACATCTCTGTTGATTACATATTTCTTGGTAATGGGATTGTAGAGTTTATATGCCCTAGATTCTTCATTGTATCCAACAAAGATACATCTCTCGCTTCTGTCATCCAACTTCTCCTCATTTCTGCAGGTACATGCGCAAATTCAACACATCCAAAAATTTTGAAATGAGAAACATAGCAAGGCTTACCATCCCAAGCTTCCTGAGGTACACAATCCCTCATGGTTTTGGTCGGACTTCTATTCAAGATAAAATTGGAGAAAAGAGTCGCATCTCTACTCTTGCAATCAATTGTTTGTTGGGTAATTTATCATAGATTGTACATCCCTTGTTCTTGAATAACACTCTGTATTTTTTCTCCAACAGTTGTCCAACACTAATAAGATTGCATTTTAAACCAGGGATAAAATAAGCATCATCAATATTTCTTCTCTAATTGTTCTTAGTGTAAACTGGAATTATACCTTTACCATTGACTCTAAACTTACAGTCATTTCCCAGTTTTACTTCAGACTGAATACTAGTATCAATAGAAGAAAATAAGTCCTTATTACCAGTCATGTGGTTACTGCAACCACTATCCAAAAAGAAAATATCACTAGCACTTTCCTTTGTGACATTACAGGTCAAAAACACAGGATTTTGATGATCCTCATACTCATTTATAATATGTGTAGACTGCTTTCCAGCATCTGCCTATTTCTTCCAACATTTGTTAGCAAAATGCCCAAACTTCTTACAATAATAACATTGTACTTTAGTTTTATCATACCTCTGATTATCTTGCTGCTAGGGTTTCCCTCTGCTCTCTCTTAAATTAAGAGGATTCTACTGGAACTTTTGCTCAGACTTTGATTCAAATATGTTGTCCCTTGGACCAGAAAATCGACCTCCTCTTCCATGAGTATGAAACCTTCCTCTGCTTCTGCCTATGGTAACATGCAGTTGGGATTTGAAAGCATGCTCCATTGATCCTTCTTCATATCTAGATATCCTAGAATCATGAGAAACAAGAGAACTAGTTAACTCATCAATTTGCATTAGACTTAAATCTTTAAATTCCTCTATGGGAACAATAATAGGCTCAAACTTCTTGGGCAAACTTTTCATCACTTTCTCAATAACTCTTTTATTCTCAACATCATCTCCATACTGCCTGAGCTGGTTCACAACACTCATTACTTGAGTCATGAAAGTATCAAGACTTTCATTATCCTTCATCTTCATATTTTCGAAATCCCTTCTTAAATTCTGCAACTTGACTGTCTTCACCTTGGACACACCTTGATAACTGCTTTCAGTAATGTCCCTAGCCATCTTTGAATATGTAGCACATGCAATCTTCATAAAAATGGATTCATTTAATCCTTGCTGGATTAATCCAAGATCCTTGTTATCCTTCTTCATGTTTTCCTTCAGCAAAACACGGTCAGCATTAGACAGATCCAATTCTACTGCAACATCAGTTGGCTCAGCATAACCCTCAATGACATAAGTCCACAAATCCGGAGAATGAAAAATCGTCCTCATCAGAATGTACCAGGAATCATATGACTTCTCATTCAGTACAGGAACCTGAATCTGAGAGGCAGTGCTACCAGACACAACCATTTATAAAAATTGAAGCAAATCAAATAAGCTTCTGTGCAGATAGAAAATTAGACACCAACATGGATAATCTCCACTGAACTAAGAAGAGAACGCAGCAAAATATTCTTAACATAGCAGCGGTCAAACAGACAGAGCAACTTCTTCACCCTTCGACACGTAGTGAAAAAAACGACTGTATGGCTCTGATACCAAATGAAAGAAATGGGGCCAATCAAGGTTAAGGATTTCGGTGAACACGAACACTCAACACCACACAAAACAACTCCCAAATCACGAAAGTGCGAATGGAGTGCGGGCCTAGTGCTTTCGGGGTTCAGGGTTTGCAGACCCTTGATACAAAACAACGTGTAACCACAATCGCGAAGTCTCCAGAAGGTTGTGGGCCCATCTCTTTTGGGGTTTCGGGTATCGACATTTACAAACGCACGATGCCAAAAGATAATGCACCTTCAATTGTCGATTCGCAAAATGCGATCAAGCTATGGACCCACTATGGGTTTCGGCACTTGGAGAGTGAGCGTGACTATTGCATAAGCCAGTGAATGTCCCGAAAGTAAAACAAAAAAAAAATTATGAATAGAGTTTACTAACTCAAAAAATAAACTCAGAGAGAATTACTGCGAATACACCATAACAACTTCAATTCAAAAAAATGTCTTCAAGATAATGCAGATTACAATTTGTTTTAGGTACTTATACAAAATGAAAATTGCCCCTTCGATCTCTAAAAGAATTTGATTAAGGGAGTGATGGTGTCTCAAGCCTGCAAAGGTTAAGTCAGCCACCGTTTAATCAATTTAAAA
>WSFP011410886.1:0-24621 GCA_009831015.1 Picea engelmannii
CCATCATATATATATGGTTTTATATATGTTTCGGTTGATTGATTAGTTTTATCATCCACCTGTTATTCAAACCTATCTGAAAATAGCTCTTGAAGGCCTTGTGTAGCATGATTATAGTTAAGACTGTCTTGAGAATATAGCTCAGAGTTTCAGATATTCATCTTGATCCAAAACCCCAACACATTATTGAGAAAATAGTTCCTAAAAAGATTGAGTTACCAGGCATCTCTGACTTACAGCCTAGGAGAGTTTTCTGGAGTGATAACAAAACAAATAATAAAATATGCAAGTAATGATGACAAAAAGTACATCAAAACAACAACATAATTGCAAGAAAATGCAGAAAAAATGAACAAAACATATTCGAGTTTAGATTAAAAAATGGACTGCTAAGGTTCAAAAACAGGATGTATGTACCTAATTCTACTGATTTAAAATCAACAATTCTTGACAAATTGCACAAAAGGCCATATTCCGGTCATCCGGGATACCAGAAAATGATAACAGCCTTAAAAAAATTGTTTTATTGGCCTAACATGAAGAGTGAAACAACCGAATATTTATCTAAATGCTTAGATTGTCAACAAGTAAGGGATAAACATCAACATCCATCCAGTTTTCTACAACCCCTACCTATACCAGAATGGAAGTGAGAGATTATCTCATTGGACTTCATCACAGTTTTGCCTAAGAATCAAAAGAAAAATGACTCGATTATGGTAGTGATTGATAAACTTAGGAAATATGCACATTTTATACCTATGAAATATACTTATAAAGTAATTAATATTGCTGAAATTTTTATGAAAGAAATATTTAGATAGCATGGAATTCCTAAGATGGTGATCTCCGATAGAGATGTCAAATTTACGTCAACATTTTGGAAGTAATTGTTTGAAGGATTAGATACTGACCTAAATTTCAGCACAAGCTACCATCCAAAAACGGATGGGAAAACCAAATGAACAAATCAGATTGTGGAAGACATGTTACGAATGTATGTAAGAACGAAACCAACTAAGTGGGAGGAGTACCTACACTTAGTTGAATTTTCTTACAATAATGGCTATCATACATCAACCTAGATGAGTCCCTTCGAAGCATTATACATAAGGAATGGAAACCCTAATTAGCTGGGATAATCCAACTGACAGGCTTATGATGGGGCCGGAAATGCTCCAGGAAATGGAGAAAAGGGTAAAAAGGGTACAACAAAATTTAAAGAGGTCCAAAACTGACAGAAAAACTACACAGATTTAAAAAGGAGACACCAGGAATTTCAAATTGGGGACCATGTGTATCTAAAATTCAAAGTAAGGAGGAGCTCTCTAAAGCTAGGAAATTGTTCAAATTTGGCACCCAAATTTTTTGGCCCCTTTGATATTTTAACTCGAATCGGACCCGTGGCATATCAACTAGCACTTCCTGTAAACTTAAAAGTTCATCATGTTTTTCATGTTTCCTTATTAAAAAAGTATATTCATGATCCTACTCACATCATTGATTGGAACATGGTGTAGGTGGAACCAGAAGGTGAGTTCCAAGCGGAACCTCTACGCATTCTGGACAAGAAAGAAAAAATACTACGTAAGAGAGCCATTGCCCAGGTAAAAGTGAAATGGAAGCACTTTATCCCTAAGGAGGCCACTTGAGAATTGGAGGAAGATTTGCAGAAATCTTATCCAAACCTATTCCGAGAGAGGAATGAACACTGAGGACAATGTTGTACTTAAGGGGGAGAGGATGTAATATCCTCAAATTTTAGAATATTAAATTCTAAGTGAACTTTGAAATAAATTTCTGTTTTTGGAAAATTTGGATTTGGAAATTATTTTCCATTTATGGAAAAATCTGAATTTGGAATTTTGATTATTGTGCGTCCGTTTTTAGATGTAATGGTTAGATTAAAAAAAAAATGATAGAGAATTTTGGGGTACATTACATTAAAATAGTCAAAATTTTATAAACAAGTCATCATATTGTTAGAAACCTTATGGATGTTTTTCAAAAAAATGGTAAGAAATCTCATTCTAAAGATTGTAATGCAGCATGACGTGTCTTGTCGCAATCAATTGTTATCAAGATCAAAAGAAAACATTTTTTGCTCCAACAAACCTCTCATCTCATGAAATGAAATATTAAAACCCTTAAAACATATTCTAATAGACGAGATAGCCTTGACATAGGTGGCCCAATATATTTGTGGGTCTTCACTAGTAGGCTATCGCATTCTGACATGAAGTTAATTGGAGTAGTTAAGGGACTAGTATAGGCTTTTTGGCATGAGAACACTAGGTCTTCTTCCAACCTAAAAGATGTACTAAAATTGAGAAGGGGATATAAGGACCATGAACCCCATATTAAAAAATTTCTTGACATTACATAGACATAATTGTATGAGAGATTTAGGATAGTACATAGTGCACTTAATTTGGGAAAAAAATATTTCCATAAATGCAAGCCTTAGTATGTTCAAATAAACACAATTTATAACACATGTTGTAGATATCACATTGAGCATGGTTATTATTATCACACACATGCACACACACATATATTATTTGTGTATTGCATAACATCCTTATGCAGGAATGCTCAATTATATTTATGTCATCGCCATCAAGAGAATTTATTCACAACATCTTATGTATGAGGCAAGAGGGTTTCCTTGCAAAGATTTAAATATGTCGCATATGATATTGATGGAGGGAAAGAAAGAAAACAAATACAATTGATGACTTCCCATGTACAAGTATGTGACTTCATGAAGGACTTTATCGAAAAGACACGACAATATTTTCAACATGTCCATGTGGCTCGATGACAGATGATAATTTTAGATTATGCAGAGACACATTTCTTGTTGGCATTATCTTATCAGTGGTTGATTTTGTTGAGAATTACATCCTTAAACTGAAAAATGTGATTCAAAGACATTATTATCACTCAGAACAGGTCAACATAATGGTCCATATTAGATACAGGCATGGGCCAGATAGTAATGAAGAAAACAAAGTTATATTGAAGGAGTATCACTTATACATAAGATATGATTGGTGGCATGACTTAACCTATGTAAAACATTGTTTTTCAGTTGTTTTACAATCACCTTAAGGAGAAGAACATACATATGGATCAACATTGGATTTGGTCATATGGTTGTGTTGGAAATATTGTCATTGATGTCAACAGTCGATGTGATGATCTGTTGTTAATGATGAACAACCACATATGAGATTTTCATTGATGTCAAAAGAATATCAGTCAGAAGAAGATGTCAAATTGTGTGTAGAGATTGAAAGAGCGAACAGGAGAAGCGAATAATCAAAAGATCAAATCTCAAAAGGAATAACACATTGCACAGAGAGGAAATACGTGACTATTGTTGATCACGATAGGATCACCAATGATTCAATGATCAAGCTCTGAAGGAAGAAAAGATTATAGAGATTTCGTCGAGATCAGTGAAAAGATTGAGCAATTGATCAATGCACATAAATGGTGAGAGGCCTTAGCAGTCATCCAATCCGAGTGAGAAGCTTAGCAATCGTCCGATCAAGAGGTTGATTGTGAGCTTGAGAATCGTAAAAGGATCGTGACCGTCGAGTTAAGAGAAATAAGCCATCATTAATATCGATGGATGATAGAGAGCGTAATAGCCGTGGGTCGTTAGATCCAGCATAGATGCAAGGAGGATAAGCGCTGAACTCATTCAAACTCCAAAGCTCAGGAGGAGGAGCGACGTGGACCGTTAGATCCAAAGCTAAAAAGGAGGAGCGACGTGGGTTGTCGATCCGACGAGAGTGGAATATCGGATATCGGGAAATAAGGAGTCGGAAGAAGGGAGGTGCTCCAACCTCTGAAATACCGAAACACTAAATCACGATTAGATCCAGACCATTGGATCGAGGAAAGTTGATGATTGTTGATCTTCTTCAAGAGCTTCAACAACCGTCGGATTAACCCCAATTCTCGTCAGCCGTCAGATCATCTTAATGTGGAAGGATAGGATAATTAAGGTAAAGAGGTTGTGAGTTAAAAGTGCCGAAACCCCGTCATTCGTCAGATCACCGAGGCCATGGACCGTTGATCTATCATGAAGCATTTCGGAGTTTCATGAGTTTCGAGCAAGAAAACTCATATCAAGAGTTCGCGATATACGAAATCGTAACGGACTCCTCTAGCTTGCCCCCTGGTCACAGCTGGTGGTCACGTTGATGAAGGTTAAGGTAGGAGCTAACAAAGTGCTAAGCCCCTATCAGAATTTTGGAGTGTCGAGGAGTAAAGGATCCCGCAATCGAGGAAGTAAGACACGTTGACAGAGCATGTCAGCTATGACACGTAGCACAATCAGAAACTGACAAGTGTCAAGTTGAATCGACAGATCAGGTACTTGTAACTCATGAATCTAAGTGACACATGGCATCTACTCGACCCATTCCAAGTCATCAAGTGATGTCAGCAATTTAAATAAGATCAGGACTGTCGGATCATCCGAAATAGATCTCAGTTGTCAGATGTCCGAAGAGCCATCGGAGTTTTGGACGGACGGTAGAATTCTCTAGAGGGAGAAGTGTCGATAGTTGCGTTTCCTTGGATCCAGTGAAGTTGCAAGGTGGATAAGGGTCAAGCATCATTTAACTCTCAAAAGATCAAGAGAGGTAGAGAGTTGTTGATCTAAGAAAGGATCGAACCATTGGTCTCTTTCGTGAAATCGACACTCGGGAGTTTTGACATATTGCACGTCTCGAAGTCCCGATAGGTAAAGTCCCGATATTACGATAGCCATCCATCTCAGTGCATGATTAAGTCACAACTCTCAGATTTTGCAGTAAAAGTATGAGTGTAAGGTTAAAGTGGACCGTTGATGTATCTCTGCGAGATAAATGTGAATCGTCCGATTGTATCGGTGAAATCATATTCAGGAATTTTGCACTGAATTAAGTCATGAATTCTCGAAGGTCAAAGTGCCAAAATCCCGTCAGTCATCCATCTCACCAGAAAATTGAATCATAACCATTGATTCGGTAAAGCATTCAAGAACTCGTCTCGCCTAACGTGAGGTCACCGTTGTTGGTCATATGGTAAAGATATTTGAAAGGGAAGATTGTAATGTGTCGCTTAAAATGCTAAGCTTGTGGTTCTACGTCATTGATCATATGAACTGGTTTGAAGGAAGCACTGATCTTTGTTATCACAAAGACGAAGGAAATTGATCCATGACTGTGATCAATTTGTGAAAGGAAAGGGGATGCCAGGTGTAACGTTGAAGCCTCGGATTGATGATCTGGTGGTCCCAAAAGTTATTGTAAATGAACAAGTTAGTTATAACTTGTTTCACAAGTCGTCTCAATAACTTAAACAAGTTTTTGAGCATAAATAAGTATATATACACCATGATTGGCTTACTTGAAGGTGTGTTGGTGAAGGGAGACGAACTTGCAAAAAATTGAGGCTCGCTGAGAAAGAGCAGCCTGTGGAAAAATGAAGGGGATACAGACCTGAGGTCCATGTGAATATCAAAGAGAAGAAGAAGTGAAAGAAGGCATGAATATCAGAGGAAAGATGAAGTGAATAAGGTGTGGATATAAGAGGAAAGATAAAGCGAAGAAGACACAAATTTCAGACAGAGAATGAAGTGTTGTGGTGAGCATTGATTGTATACTTCTAATCATGAAACATAATTGATTCATTAATGAATCAATGCTACTAGAGTTGGTTGAAATCTAGTTGGATAGACTGCGTTCTATCAGTAAGCTAGGTCTTGCAGCAAGCTGGGTCTTTCTTGAGAGTTGGTGCTCTCCGAGGAGTTGGTGCTCCTTACTTCAGTTGGTGTTGAATCAAATTAGTTGGTGCTGGGAAAATTCATATTCACATATATTCATATAAATTATATACAAATATCTTGTATCTTATGTGTCTAGTGTGATTATGATTTGATTATTCTTAATCTGTTCAAATATGTTTTAACTGGTAACTTCTAAGAAGGATAAAAATAAGAAAATTCCACACACTAATTCATCCCCCCCCTCTTAGTATGGGCGATGTGTTCAACAATTGGTATCAGAGAAGGTTCCTTCAAACACAGTTTAACCACTGGAAGGCAGATCCTGAAGAAATGGGTGGACATATGGCTCTCTCTGCAATTGAAGCTCCCTTATTTGATGGAACAAATTATTCCTCGTGGAGAGAAAGTATGAAACAATATTTGAAGTCAAAAGGATTTGAAGTTTGGAATTTAGTACTAAGCAAGCCCTGGGATTGAACTAGATCAAAGAATCTATCCAAGATTACAGTCCAAAGAAGAGCAAGGAAGAACAATGAAGTGGCATTGAAGATTCTTCTCAATGGATTATCAGATATAATCAAGGAAAGCATAGGACTATGCACATCTGCCAAGGACTTATGGATGAAGTTAGAAAAGATGTATCAAATCAAAAGTAAACACACAAAAGACATTCCTATCAAGGATGACGAGGAAGACTCAACCATCAATAAAGGTAAGGACTCTCCACAATATCTTGATTGCAATAATGTTGATATTGAATCCTCCCCTGCAAATAAAAAAGAAGACTTAAATACAATAACAGATTGTTCTGTTGGCATTTATTCCATTGAAGAAGTAGAAGAAGAACTATCAAAGGCCAAAGAAAGGGTTGATTGGAGTCTATGTGAATACTGCTATGACCATAGTAATTTAGACTATAACTATCTTCATGACTACACTAAAGAATTTCTTGAAAAGAGTCAAAATCATGTCTTGGAAATAAAGGAAATGATCAAGGACAATGAAAAGATAATATATAAGTAGGATAATCAGTTAGAAGAGAAATAAAAGGACATCAAAAAGCTAAAGAAATAAAGCATCCAAGTAAAAGAAAAGAAGAAGGAAGATGACGAGCTTAGCAATCAAAGGCATATCTTGGAAATAAAAGAAAAGCTCAAAGACAATGAAGAAATCAGATCTGAACAAAAGATTCAGTTAGAAAACAAAGAAGAAGATATCAAAAGATTGAAAACAAAAGTTTTCGATCTAACAAAATCAAAGGAAGAGGAGATCGAGGGATTGAAATATGAAATCAGTCAATCAAAGGAAGAGGAGATTGAGAGACTGAAATATGAAATCAGTCAAGCAAAGGAAGAGGATATCGAGAGACTGAAAAACAAAATCAGTCAAGCAAGGGAAGAAAAGAAGGAATATGATGAACCAAGCAAAAGCCTTACGGATATGAAAGAACTAAGGGAAAGTTATGTCAAACTTAAAATCCAACTTGAATAAGACAAAATAAGGGAGGAGGTAGTGAGGAGCCAGTTGGAAAAAAAGGAAGAATCCTGTCATGAGCTAGAAGCAGAAGTTATGGATCTTAGAAAGAAGGTTGAGAAGTCAAACACCCAAATCAAGTTCTTGAACAACTCCATGACCCTGGATGAGATATTGGATAGTCAGAGATCACCAAATGACGAATCTGGTCTTGGATACAACAAGGAAGAAATTAGTACTCCTAAGAAATCTAATGCAGGTCCTTCATTTGTAAAAGGTGAAAACAGGTCTGACAAATGTCCTTCATTTGTAAAGGGTGAAGACATGTCTAAAATAGATCCTTCATTTGTAAAAAGTGAAATAAGGTATGACTCAGGTTCTTCATGTCTAAAGAATAAAAGCAACACTACAAAATTTAGAAGATCAGATCAAGGAAGGCATCCAGAAGCTATTCATATACCTCAAAACAAGCTCATAAGAGAGACACCTTCCTGAATGAATTAAAGAAGGCATGAAAGTGTTTTTAATGGTTATTGTTTTTCTTGTAATGAATATGGTCATAAAGCCTTGGATTGTGGGCATCATAAAAGAAAACAAGTTGGTAGATTCAACAACAATATAATATGTTGGAATTGCAATCATGTTGGACATTTTGCTGCACATTGTTACACTATGATATGTTATGGTTGTGGTGGATATGGCCACAAATCCCTTAACTATTGGAACTCAAGAAAACAATCAATGAGAAATGCTTCATACAATACGAAAAAATGAGTAAATGAAACATGGAATAAAAATGAATTTGCAGTAATAGAAGATTAGAAAACAAAGTTCAAGAAACCCAGACACTCCCAGATGTGGATAGCAAAGACTGAACAAGTGAACATGAGTGAAGTTAATTGCTGCAAAGAGAATGTCAGTCATGTGACAAGTATAGTATAAAGTTCTCTCAAACAACTTTAGAGAAATGTACAGAAAAGAAGCATCTTGGATAAAGACGGATACATTTGGTTAGAGACCGGTGAGAATCAATGGACAGATCCAAGAGTTGTTTGAATAAGATGAGCTACAATTGTGCAGTGTTCTAGTAGGACAATGACATCCACAAAAGCAACATTCTGATGCACAAAATGAGGTAAATGAAATCCTATAAAAATAACAAGAGGAGAAACCTTGTCAAGAAAAATTACCCTTCTAGAAAAAAAGGAGGAGAACAGTCAGTAAAAACTCAAGGGAAGTTTTGGTTAGAAAATAAGAAAGTAATTGGATTAAGTTTTGAAAAGACTCGATCACTACAAAAATTTGTATCGAGAAGACTACTCATATGAAACACAAAAATCCCAATCAACTGAGACAAGAAGTTAGTAAATCAACAGGGGATGAAACCTTGTCAGGAAGAGCTACCTTTTTAGAAACAAAGGGGGAGAGTAGACAGAAGCATAGAGAAATAATATTGACAGGGGATTCATTCAGTTATGACAGGTAGAACAGGTCTAATGGAAGAGTTGCCCAAGTTCAGTCTGGTCAGTAACATACAGAGCTTTATCAGTGGTCAGAGAAGTAATTACACAGACAAATCATAGGAGAAGAAACCCTTTTCCATTGATGTCAAAGGGGGAGAGAAACTTCATAAAAAGGAAAACTTCATAAAAGGAAAGCATCAACACAGGGGGAGTTTTGTATATGAAGTTAATGTGTTGACCTCAATGACAAAGGGAGAGATTGTTGGAAATATTGTCATTGATGTCAATAGTCGATGTGATGATCTGTTGTTAATGATGAAAAACACAGATGAGATTGTCATTGATGTCAATAGAATATCAGTCAAAAGAAGATGTCAAATCGTGTGAAGAGATTGAAAGAGAGAACAGAGGAAGCGAATAATCAAAAGATCAAAGCTCATAAGGAATAGGACTTTTCACAGAGAGGAAATTTGTGACTATTGTTGATCACGATAGGATCAACAATGATTCAATGATCAAGCTCTAAAGGAAGAACAAATTGTAGAGATGTCGTTGGGATCAATGAAAAGACTGAATGGTTGATCAATGCACAGAAATGGTGAGAGGCCTCAGCAGTCGTCCTATCAGAGTGAGAAGCTCAACAACCGTCCAATCAAGAGGTTGACCGTGAGCTTGAGAATCGTAAAAGGATCGTGACCATCAAGTTCAGAGCAAGGAGCCATCCATAATCTCGATGGATGATAGAGAGCATAATAGCTGTGGGTCATTAGATCCAGCATAACTGCAGGGAGGATAAGCGTTGAACTCATTCAAATTCCAAAGCTCAGGAGGAGGAGCGACGTGGACCGTTAGATCCAAAGCTAAAAAGGAGGAGCGACGTGGGTCATCGATATGACGAGAGTGGAATATCATATATCAAGAAATCAAGAGTCAGAAGAAGGGAGGTGCTCTAACATCTGAAATAATGAAACATGAAATCATGATTAGATCCAGACCATTGGATCGAGGAAAGTTGACAACCGTTGATCTGCTTTGAGAGCTTCAGCAGCCGTCGGATTAACCCCAATTCCCGTCAGCCGTCAGATCATCTCAATGTGGAAGGATAGGATAAGTAAATTAAAGAGACTATGAGTTCAAAGTGCCAAAACCCCATCAGTCGTCGGATCACCGAGGCCATGGACCGTTGATCTGTAATGAAGCATTTCGGAGTTTCACGAGTTTTGAGCAAGGAAACTCATATCAAGAGTTCACGATATGCAAAATCACAATGCACTCCTCTGGCTTGGCCCCTAGTCACAGATGGTGGTCACGTTGATGAAGGTTAAGGTAGGAGCTAATAAAGCGCTAAGCCCCTGTCGGAATTTTGGAGTGTCAAGGAGTCAAGGATCTCGAAATCGAGGAAGTAAGACACGTTGACAGACCACATCAGCTATGACACGTGGCATAATTAGACACTGACAAGTGTCAAGTTTAATCGACAGCTCAGGTAAATGAAACTCACGAATCTAAGTGACATGTGGTAGCTACTCGGCCCATGCCAAGTCATCAAGTGATGTTAGCAATTTAAATAATATCAGGACCGTCGGATCCTCCGAAATAGATCTTATTCGTCAGATGTCTGAAGAGCCATCAGGGTTCTAGACAGACGGTAGAATTCTCTAGAGGGAGAAGTGTTGATAGCCACGTTTCCTTAGATCTAGTGAAGCTGCAAGGGGGATAAGGTTCGAGCATCATTTAACTCTCAAAAGCTCAGGAGAGGTAGAGAGTCGTCGATCTAAGAAAGGATTGAATTGCTGGTCTCTTTCATGAAATTGACACTCAGGAGTTTTAACATGTTGCACGTCTCGAAGTCCCGATAAGTGAAGTCCCGAAATTACGACAACCATCCATATCAGTGCATGATTACGTCATAGCCATCGGATTTTGTAGTAAAAGTATGAGTGCAAGGTTAAAGTTGACCGTTGATGTATCTCTGCAAGATAAACGTGAATCGTCTGATTGTATCAATGATATCATATTCGGTAATTTTGCACTGAAGTAAGTCACAAAGACCCGAAGGTTGAAGTGTCGAAATCCCGTCAGCCATCCGTCTCACCAGAAAATCGACTTGTTGCCATTGATTTAGTAAATCGTTCAAGAACTCATCTCGCCTAACGTGAGGTCATCGTCGTTGGTCATATGGTAAAGAGATTTGAAAGGGAATATTGTAAGGCAACGCTTAAATTGCTAATCATGTGGTTCTATGTCACTAATCATATGAACTGGTTTGAAGGAAGCACCGATCTTTGTTATCATAGAGACGAAGGAAATCGATCCATGACTATGATTGATTTGTGAGAGGAAAGGGGATGCCAGGTGTAACGTTGAAGCCCCACATTGATGATCTGGTGGTCCCAAAAGTGATTGTAAATGAACAAGTTAGTTATAACTTGTTGCATAAGTTGGCTCAATAACTTAAACAATTTTTTGAGGATAAACAAGTATATATACACCATGATTGACTTACTTGAAGGTGTGCGGGTGAAGGGAGACGGACTTGCGAAAAATTGAGGCTCGATGAGAAAGAACGTCCTGTGGAAAAATGAAGGGGATACAGACCTGAGGTCCATGTGAATATCATAGAGAAGAAGAAGTGAAAGAAGGCGTGAATATCAGAGGAAATATGAAGTGAAGAAGCCGTAGATATCAGAGGAAAGATAAAGATAAGAAGACGCAAATTTCAGATAGAGAATGAAGTGTCGTGGTGAGCGTTGATTGTATACTTCTGATCATGAAACATAATTGATTCATTAATGAATCAATGCTACTAGAGTTTGTTGAACTCTAGTTGGATAGACTGTGTTCTATCATCAAGTTGGGTCTTGATTGAGAGTTGGTGCTCTCCGAGGAGTTGGTGCTCTTTACTTCAGTTGGTGCTGAAGCAAATTAGTTGGTGCTGGGAAAATTCATATTCACATATATTCATATAAAGTATATACAAACATCTTGTATCTTCTGTGTCCAGTGTGATTATGATTTGATTGTTCTTAATCTGTTCAAATATGTTTTAACTGGTAACTTCTAAGAAGGATAAAAGTAAGAAAAATCCACACACTAATTCACCTCGCCCCCTCTTAGTGTGGGCGGTGTGTTCAACAATTGGTATTAGAGCAGGTTCCTTCAAACATAGTTTAACCACTGGAAGGTAGATCTTGAAGAAATGGGTGGACAGATGGCTCTCTCCGCAATTGAAGCTCCATTATTTGATGAAACAGATTATTCCTCATGGAGAGAAATTATGAAACAATATTTGAAGTCAAAAGGATCTGAATTTTGGAATTTAGTAGTAAGCAAGCCCTAGGATTTAACTACATCAAAGAATCTATCCAAGATTACAGTCCAAAGAAGAGCAAGGAAGAACAATGAAGTGGCATAAAATCCAAACTAAGAAGCATAATGGAGTTCCATAATCTACCACACATTTGTTTTCCCAAAATCCATGTGACTACACTACCCATAATTTCCCGACACAATGTTCCTGAAAATTGACCACTTTTTCAGAAATTGCACTATGATTCTGATCAAAACCCTAGTCCCAATGATACTCGAATAAACACTTTTCCAGGCAACAAAATGACAATGTAGGTGCCCCACTAGCTGAAACTTGGTGCCTTGAATCCAATGCAACCAATGGTTCATCCATTTGAGTCCTGGTAATATTTTTATCACGAGTTGCAACTTGCCTCCTCAAGCCATTCAAGGACATGTTGGAAATTTGGTTTAGGGGCATAAAATCCAAACCGACCAACATAACAAATTTCTATAAGCTCATGCACATCTATTTGGCCAAGGCTAATGTAACCACTCTACCCACAATTGCATTGCATAGTGTTCTTGAAAATCGACCTCTTGTTCTGACATTGTACTATGCCTCGTTGAGAAAAACCCTAGTCTCAATGATCCTCCAACAAACACTTTTCCAAGAAAGAAAATGACAACAAAGGGTCCCCACTATCTGAAACCTGGTGCCCCAAATCCAATGCAACTGATGGTTTGTCCATCCGAGTTTTGGTTAGAGTTTATCGCAAGTTGTAACTTTCCTCCTGAAGTCATTCAAGGACATGTTGGAAATTTGATATGGGGGCATAAAATCCAAACCAAGCAGCATATTGGAGTTCTGTAAGCTCTCCAAGGCTCATGCGAACACACTACCAACAATCCTCTAGAACAATGTTATTGAAAATCAACCTCTTTCTTAGAAATTACACCATGCCTCATTGATAAAAACCCTAGTTCTGGTGATCCTCCAACAAACACTTTTTGGGGAAACAAAATGATAGTGGAGGGGCCCCACTAGATGAAACCCAATGCCCTAGATCCAATGCAACTGATAGTTCATCCACTTGAGTCCTGATTAAATTTTTATCATGATTTGCAACTCACCTCCTCAAGTCATTCAGGGACATGTTGGTAATTTGGTATGGGGGCATAAAATCCAAACCAAGTAGCATAACGAAGTTTTGTAAGCTCCCACATGTTTGTTTTTCCAATGCCCACATGATCACACTACCCAAAATCTCCCATCACAGAGTTCTTGAAAATCAACCTCTTGTTCAAAAATTGCACTATGCCTCATTGAGCAAATATCTAGTCCCTATGATCCTCCAAAACATTATTTTCCAGGCAAAAGAATGACAACGGAGGGGGCCCACTAGATGAAACCTGATGGTCAGGATCCAATGAAACCAAGGGTTCATCAATCCGAGTTCTAGTTAGAGTTTTAGTTGCAACTCACCTCCTCAAGCCATTCAAGGACATGTTGGGAATTTGGTCTGGGGGCATAAAATCCAAACCGAGTAGCATAACAAAGTTCCATAAGATTACACATGTACTTTTGTCCAAGTTCCACGTGACCATGCTACCCACAATCTCTCGATACCATCTTCTTGAAAATCGACCTCTTGTTCAGAAATAGCACTATGCATCGTTGAGCAAAACCCTAGTTCCAAAGATCCTACAAAAATGTTTTTCCAAGTAGAAAAATGATAACAGAGAGGCCCCACTAGCTGAAACCCTATGCCTCAGATCCAATGAAACCGATGGTTCATCCATCTGAGTCCCAATTAAATTTTTATCACAAGTTGCAACTCTCCTCCTTAAGCCTTTTAGGGACATGTTTTCAATTTGGTCTGGGAGTGTAAAATCCAAACCGAGCAACATAATGGAGTTCAAAAAGATCATACATTTCTTTTTGGCCAAGGCCCATGTGACCATGCTACCCACAATCGCCTGACACAATGTTCTTGAAAATCGAACTCTTGTTCAGAAATTGCACTATGCCTCATTGAGAAAAACCCTAGTTTTGGTGATCCTCCAACAAACTCTTTTACAGGAAACAAATTGATAGCGGAGAGGGCCTACTAGATGAAACTTGGTGCCCCTGATCCAATGCAACCGATGGTTTTTCCATCTGAGTCTCAGTTAAATTTTTATCACAAGTTGCAATTTGCCTCCTCAACGCATTCAGGCATATGTTTGCAATTTTTCTCAGGGGCATAAAATACAAACCGAGCAACATAATGGAGTTTTGTAAGCTCCCACGTGTCTGTATTTCCAAGGCCCACGTGAGCACACTACCCAAAATCAACCGACATAGTGTTATTGAAAATCAACCTTTGGTTTAGAAATTGTATTGTGCCTCATTGATAAAAACCCTAGTTCTCGTGATCCTCAACCAAATGATTTTTAGGGAAACAAAATGACAACAGAGTAGCCCCACTAGTTGAAACTTGATGCCCTGGATCTAATGCAATTGAATATTCTTCCATCAGAGTCTCGGTTAGATTTTTATCGCAAGTTGAAACTCACCTCCTCAAGTCATTCTAGTACATATTGACAATTTGGTCTGGGGGCATAAAATCCAAACCAGGCAGCATAACAAATTTTCATCTCCCACATGTCTGTTTGCCAAGGCCCATGCAACCATGCTACCCACAATAAGTTGGCATATTTTTCCTGAAAACTGACCTCTTGTTAAGAAATTACACTATGCCTAATTGAGAAAAAACCTTAGTCCTAGTGGTTCTCCAACAAGCGTTTTTTCTGGGAAAAAAAATGAAAGTGGAGGGGCCCCACTAGTTGAAACTTTGTGCCCTAGATCCAATGAAACCAATGGTTTTTCCATATGAGTCTCAGCTATTGTTTATCGTGAGTTTCAACTCGCCTCCTCAATCCATTCATGTACATGTTGGAAATTTGTTCCAGGGGCATAAAATCCTAACCGAGCAACATAACATAGTTATTTATGCTCCCACATGTCTATTTGGCCAAGGCCCATGAGACCACACTACCCACAATCGCTTGACATAGTGTTCTTGAAAATCAACCTCTTGTTCAAAAATTGCACTATGCCTCATTGAGCAAAACCCTAGTTTTGGTGATCCTATAACAAATGATTTTCCGTCAATATAATGATAGTAGAGGGGCCCCACTAGATGAAACTCAGTGCCCCAAATCCAATGATATTGATGGCTCATCCATTCGAGTCTTGGTTAAAGTTTTATCATGAGTTGCAACTCGTCTCCTCAAGTCATTTAGGAACATGTTGCTAATTTGGTCTATGGACATAAAATCCAAACCGAGAAGCATAACGAAGTTTTGTAAGCTCTCGCATGTCTGTTTGGCCAAGGCCCACACAACCATGCTACCCACAATTGCTTAACACAATGTCCTTGAGAATAGACCTCTTGTTCAAAAATTGCACTATGCCTCATTGAGAAAAACCCTAGTCTCGGTGATCCTCCAACAAACACTTTTTCATGTAATGTAATGACATCAGAGGCGCCCCGCTAGCTGAAACCTGGTGCCATGGTTCCAATGCAACCAAGGGTTCATCCATTCAAGTCTCATATAGAGATTTAGTTGCAACTCACCTCCTTAAGCCATTCAAGGACATGTTGGCAATTTTGTATCGGGGCATAAAATACAAACCGAGTAGTATAACAGAGTTCCATAAGCTCTCGCACATCTATTTGACCAAGGCCCATGTGACCACACTATCCACAATCGACACAGTGTTCTTGAAAATTGACCTCTTGTTAATAAATTGCACTATGAGTCATTGAGAAAAACCCTAGTTTTGATGATCCTCCAACAAACTCTTTTCCAGGAAACAAAATGATAGCACAGGGACCCCACTAGCTAAAACATTGTGCCCTAGATCCAATGCAACCAACAATTTGTCCATTCAAGTCCTAGTTAAAATTTTATCGCGAGTTGCAACTCACCTCCTCAAGCCATTTAGGGACGTGTTTTCACTTTGGTCTAGCGGCATAAAATCCAAGCCGAGCATCATAATGGAGTTTCGTAAGCTCTCGCACGTTTGTGTGGCCAAGGACCATGAGACCACACTACCCACAATCGTCCGATACAATGTTCTTGAAAATTGACCTCTTGTTCAGAAATTGCACTATGCCTCATTAAGAAAAACCCTAGTTCTGATGATCCTCCAACAAACACTTTTATAAGCAATGAAATGATAATGGAGGGGCCCCACTAAGTGAAATCCAATGTCCCTGATCCAATGTAACTGATTGTTCATCCATCTGAGTCATTGTTAAAGTTTTATCACGAGTTGCAACTTGCCTCCTCAACCCATTCAAGGACATGTTGGCAATTTGGCACAGGGGCATAAAATCCAAACCGAGTAGCATAATGAAGTTCCATAAGCTCCCACATGTGTGTTTGTCCAAGGGCCATGTGACCACGCTACCCAAAATCATTCTACACAATGTTCTTGAAAATCAACCTCTTGTTTAGAAATTGCACTGTGCCTCATTGAGAAAAACCCTAGTTTTGGTGATCCTCCAAAAAATGATTTTCATAGCAATGGAATGATAGCGAAGGGGCCCCACTAGTTGAAACCCAGTTCCCCGTAACTAATGAAATCGATGGTTCTTCAATCCAAGTCCCGATTATAGTTTTATTCCAAGTTGTAATTCACCTCCTCAAGCCATTTATGGACATTTTGGAAATTTGGTTCGGAGGCATAAAATCCAAACCAAGCATCAGAACAGAGTTCTGTAAGCTCTCGCGTGTCTCTTTGGTCAAGGCCCACATGACCATGCTACCCAAAATCACCTGTCATAGTGTTCTTTAAAATCAACCTCTTGTTTAGAAATTGCACTATGCCTCATTGAGCAAAATCATAGTCCCAATGATCCTCCAACAAACACACACTTTTCTGGGAAACATAATGATAGTGGAGGGGACCCATTAGCTAAAACCCGGTTCCCTGAATCCAATGCAATTGATGGTTCATCCATTCAAGACCCAGTTAGAGTTTTATCATGATTTGCAACTTGCCTCCTCAAGCCATTCAGGGACATGTTGGAAATATACCTAGACCTAAACCATGACCATGACATAGACCTAGACCTAGATCTAAAACATGACCTAGACCTATACCTAGACTAATACTTAGAACTAAACCATTACCATGATCTATACCATGACATAGACCATGACCTAGACCATGGCAAGACAAGGCATGAAAATGCAAGGCAATGTCTAGGTATAAATCTAGATCTAGGTATGGAAATGGAAGGAAAGGCAACGCAAGGCAAGGCAAGGCAAGATAAGGAAATACATGATAAGGCTAAGCAAGGATAGATATGGAAAGGCAAGGCAAGTTCTAGGTCTAGGTATAGGTCTACATGCTATATCTTGTTATAAAAGTTATTGAGTTGAAAGATTAGTTTTTATTTCTTTTATTTTAAATCAATTGTTGAAGTTATATCTTTTTCATGCAATCCAAAAGAAACTATGGATCAATAGTGTAATGAGACTACACCGAAAGGATGTAACATAAACCTATTTAGTGACATCCCTTTCTATGTAAATCCTATTAATTATGATAATCCATGTTTCACAACTATGAAGATACCTAAGATATATGAATAAAGAGAGCTTATGTAATGACATTGAAATTCTCATGCAATTACTTTTATCTAAGATAGATGGGATAACAAGTTGCAGAATTACATTCTTAATGAATCCTTTGATTTTAATTTTTAGGTATTAAAAATTTTCATTAAGTACAAGAATTTTTTTCAAGCAACAAAAAAAGGTATGATACATGAATGTCATTATTTTTTTATTAAATTAACTTGAAAACAAATTTACTAGAAGTTAATTGAATTTGGAAATAATTTAATGGTGTTTATGATTATAGAGACAAATTTCTTGAGGGTCACTCAAAGGAAATAAATTCTCTATAACAATGAAAAGAACTATATTTTTATAGACAATTAGTTTTATGAATATCATAATGAAAGTACCTTATAGATGAATTTTAGTTAGGCAAGGCAACGCATGGCATGACATGGCATGGAAAATCAAGGTATCGTATGGCATGTCATGGAAAGGCAAGGCATGGCATGAAAATTCAAGGCATGGAAAACCATGGCATGACAAGGAAAGGCATGGTATGCCATGAAATGGCATGGCATGGAAAGGAAATGAAAGGAAAGGAAAGGAAAGAAAATGAAATGCAACACAAGGAAATGCAAGGTATTACATGGCATGGAAAGGCAAGGCATGATATAGAAAGTCAAGGCATGAAATAACAAAGAAAGGCATGACATGGAAAGGCAAGGTATACCATGGCATGGCAAGGCAATTTAAGGCATGGCATGGCAATGCAAGGACATGAAAGGCAAGACATGACATGACATGGAAAGGCAAGGCATGGCATGGCATGGAAAGGCATGGCATGGAAATGCAAGACATTGTAGGGAAAGGCAAGGTAAGACATGGCATGGCAAGGAAAGTAATGGCATGGCATGGAATGGAAAGGTAAAGAAATACAAGGCATGACATGGCAAGACAAGGCATGGCAAGGTAAGGCAAGGCATAGGACGACCGAGCAAGGCAAGGAAAGGCATGGTACGACAACGCAAGGCATGGAATGGAATGGAAAGGCATGGTATGACATGGGGAGGCATGGCATGGGATGGAGAGGCATGGCATGGCAAGGAAAGGCATGAAATGGCATGGAAAGGCGAGGCATGACATGGAATGGAAAGGAAAGGTATGGCATGGAAAGGTGAGGCATGGCATGGCAAGGAAGGGAAAGGCATGGAATGGCAAGGCAAGACATGGCATGGAAAGGCAAAGCATGACATCACATGTCAAGGAAAGGAAATGAAAGACATGGCATGGAAAGGAAAGGCATGGAATTATAAGGCAAGGCATGGAAAGTGAAGGAAAGGCAAGGAAAGGAAAGGCATGGAATGACATGGCATGGCAAGGCATGGCATGGAAAGGCATGGCACAAAAAGAAAAGGAAAGGCAAGGAAATTAAAGGCATGGCATGGCATGGAAAAGAATGACATGACAAGGCAAGGCATGGAAAGGAAAGGCAAGGCAAGGCATGGCATGGAAAGTTAATGAAATGCAGGGCATGGCATGACAAGGAAATAAAATTCATGGAAAAGAAAGACATGGCATGGCATGGCATGGAAATTCATGACATGGAATGTAAATTCAAGGCATGACATGGCATGACATGGCATGGAAAGGAAAGGAAATGCAAGGCATTCATGGAATGGCATGGGAAGGTAAGGAATGGCATGACATGGAAAGGCAAGGAATGGAATGGAAATGCAAGGCAAGACATGGATAATTGAAGGTTACAAGAGATTTTGAGTTTGACATTTCATCTTCTCATCATGTCTTCATTATCCCAAAGCCATCCATAATCCAAAAGTGTGCATTGATTTCAACTCATGAATTATTTTGTTCATGTTCATGTTCATGATGTTCATGTAGGTTTCTCCCTTTATAAAATAGTGTAGATCTATGTTTCCTAGGAATATCCTTGTAGCTCTGTATTTTTATGTGGAATTAGTTCTTAGAAGAATAGATATACAAAGTTGTTTCTATTTATTGTTTCAGAGAGTTATATTTTGAGAATAGATTTCTTTAAATCCATTAAGATTATATTTATTTCTTGCAATTCCATATAACTGAAGAACTTTGAAATTCATGCATTCATCAACATAAAACTAAGAAACAATAAGATTCATAGAAAACGTTCCATGAAATATATATATATATATATATATATATATATATATATATATTCAACATAGTCTAAATTGTACATTTTTTACAAAATGGTACATCATGCCCAATATACAAAATGAAAGCAAGTTCCCTAACATAAAAAAAACAACCATATGGTGGTCTGGATACAAAATGGAAGTCATTGGTCACTCATTGATCACTGCCACCCTCACCACCCTTAGGGGCATTCTGGAAATTGATCTTTCTTCTCTTGATCAAAGTACCGCCTCGAGTGGTTTTGCACCTAGGTGTGGTTTGTCGCTTCAGAGACTGCACAAAGAAAAAACATTGTTATAAGTTTTTTTCCACGGTGAATTAAAAGACTTACAAAATGATACTTTGTAATTCAACAAAAGATAACTCACCACATATGGTACTAAAAATTGTGAGGGTGTTACCCTCCTTCATGACCCTAATCTCTCAACGATGCCAACCTGCATCAGTTACAAGGATCAAAACGTGAAATTTAAACAAATATGCATAAAATCAATTCCATTCATGATACATAAAAATTGATCCTCAACAAATTATCTCACCGTGAATATCTCTATCATCGGTGGAGAGTCTCTAGTAGGTGGAGCGCTTAGATGTACAACCTGCTCCGAGGAAACATCTATTGTGGTAGCCTTAGTGGATGATGCAGATCGAAATGGTGGTGGAGATGGGTAGCATGTGGGTGCATCCACTATGGATGGATGTGATGGAAGGGGTGGTGTAGATGGGTGGCCTATGGGTGCATCCACTGAGGATACATGGAATAAGAAAGATGGTGGGGGTGAGAATCGATGAACCCCCACAGACTGTACAAGTGATGGAGTAACGCTTGGCCTAGAAATAGGTAACCCAAAATCCATGGTCGACGGCCCAAGGACTGGAATAGTATTGTAACTGGTGAAAACATCAGCAACCTACATACATATTAATAATATTGTTATTAGTACCAAATAGTAAAATTCAACAACATTAATACAACAAATTTGAGATTTAAATGATATTTAACTCAACACATGATACCTATGAAGTAGGTGAATTATCCATCCTAGGTGGACATTGCTTGACACCTCCTGGTCCCACAATGTGTAGAAACATAAGAACATTATGGATTTGAGGATGACAGAAAATAAAGAAATTAATATGGTGAATTTATCAAATGTGACACATACCTATGTATGCAGAACACTAAATGAGCAGGTTTCCTCTACCGCTGCATTGGTGATGGAGATAGACACTAATGCATCTATCAGTGTAGAGGGTTTTCTAGACGAGCATAGAAACTGCAAAACATCATACAATAAAAGTTTGAAATAAATACACAAAATACTATATAAATATACAAAAATGAAGAACATAGAGATGCTTAAGATACTAACCTCCTCCATAAATCTCTAGTGTTCATTGGCCTCCATAGGCCCATAGCAAGTCTACCTACAACTCAAGCATTTATGAGGCTCACATAAACAATCGCTCTATCCATGTGCCCTCTCCTCACTGTACTTTTCTCTAGGAGTTGAAGGTTTGACCCCTCTGTCAATGTCACCAGTGTAAATTTTAAACTTGTGAAGTAAAGCAATGCATATAGATTCTTAAGCAGAACAAAAATTAATCAATGGCTCATACACATAGTACACAGAGATTTATACCGGAAACCTTTAACCGGGAAAACCTTTCTTATATTCATTATCATGAATTTCACCATTCACCATAAAATATATACAATGTTTTTAGGTATTCCGTAGATACCAAAACCCTAATCCCTTAATCCAAGATTAATTTAGTAAACCGTTAAAAATAGCAAAATCCGCTAAAAATAGCAGTTTTCGAATCTGACGTGCCCACACACACACATGCAAAGAATATAACACATACCCAACATTCTCCCACTTGTTGCTTTCTTTACATCCAAGGGTCCATAGGATTATATATAGTCAACAATCCAGGGAAACAATGCCCATTGTTACTCTACACCAGGAGAAATTTTTTGTGCTCACAGACTTTGTCAATGAATCTGCAACATTCTTCAAAGTGTCAACCTTTTCCAGCAACGCCTTCTTTTCCTCAACCATGTCTCTCAAAAAGTGATATTGAACATCAATATGCTTTGTCTTCAAATGATAAGTTGGGTTATTTTCCAGGAAGATTGCACTCTGACTATCACAATCTAATCCCAATGCTTGTTGTACCAACCCAATACCTGAACACAATTTATGTAACCATACTGCTTCCTTGCTTGCATGAGTGGCTACCATTTATTCAACTTTTGTAGTTGAGAGTGCCACTACGACCTATCTTTTTCTCATCCAACTGATTGCTCCCCCAAATAGGTTAAACACATACCCACTTGTAGATCTTCTGCGATCCAAATCTCCAGCCCAGTCTGCATCAACAAAGCCATGTATGTCCACCACTCTATCCAATCTTGGTCCTCCTTGGTAGCACAATCCATAATTAGTAGTTCCACGCAAATACCTGAAGACCCTCTTTACTGTTGTCCAATGCTCCTTCCCTGGTTTTGACATATACCTGCTCAAAACTCTCACTGCATGTGCAATGTCCAGTCTAGTACAGACCATTGCATACATCAAACTGCCAATTGCACTGGCATATGGAACATGGGACATGTCCTCTTCTTCTTCCTATGTCTTGGGACACTGATCTGCAAATAACTTTACCCCTATAGGCATAGGAACCTTGATCGGTTTACTTCCATGCATAATAAACCTCTGCAATATCGTCTCAACATATTTTCTCTGATTCAACTAGAGTTTCCTATTAGCATGATCTCTTTTAATTTCCATTCCCAGAATGAAGTTAGCAGCACCGAGATCCTTCATGTAAAATTTGGAGGATAGCTGTGATTTCATCTCCTTGATAACATCCATGTTATTTCCTACCAAAAACATGTCATCAACATACAACACTACATAAATGAAGTGATTACCAACCTGCTTGGAATATACACAATGATCAACCCTGCTTCTTACAAATCCCAATCCAACGATGTATGTGTCAAACTTTTGGTACCACATCCTAGGTGATTGCTTCATACCATATAGTGACTTCTTTAGCTTATAGACCAGCTCTTTCTTTCCCTTCACTACAAATTCTTATGGCTGCTTCATGTAGATTTCTTCTTCCAAATCCCCATGTAGGAATGTTATCTTCACATCCATCTGTTCCACTTCAAGATCAAAAGCAACAACAATAGATAAAATAAATCTAATAGAAGTTAACTTAGCAACAAGAGAAAAAATCTCACCAAAGTCAATTCCCTTTACCTGGAAATAACCTTTTGTTACTAACCGAGCTTTGTATTTCTCCACTTTACCTTGTGCATTAAACTTCTTCTTAAACAACCATTTGCTACCAACAAATTTTCTTCCAGTTGGCAACTCAACTATATCCCATGCCTCATTCTTATGCAAGGCATCCATTTCTTCAACCATGGCCTTCTTCCAGAGTTTACTATCCTCTAAATTCACTGCTTCCCTGACAGTTCTGGGATCATCATCAGTAATAGATAAAGCAAAATTGGAATGGAAATAAGGTGGAATATACCTTTCTAGTTTCCTTTTATCTCTCACTGATCTCCTCAATACTGGGGTATGAGGTTCTTCTTCTTTTTCTTCTTATGCTTCCTCTTCTTCAAATGATTCAAATTTTGCATCATCCAACTCAAGCTCTATTTTCTCAGGTTCGTCTTACATTGGTAGTAATTCCTGTTTGGACACATCTTTTACCTCTCTGAAAACAACATCTCGACTGTAAACAATCTTCTTGGTTTCTGGGTTCCAAATCTTATCACCTTTCACACCATCTTTATAACCAATAATGATACACTTTTCATCCTTTTTATCCAGCTTACTCCTATTTTCCTTTGGAACATGTACATAAGCATCACAACCAAACACTCTAACATGTTGAAGAGAGGGTTTCTTTCCATACCATACCTCGTGTGGGTTTTTATCATCCAACGCTAATGAAGGTGATCGATTTACTAGGTAACATGTTGTACCCACTGCCTCTGCCCAGAATTCTTGTCCTAACCCGACACTGCTGAACATGCTCCTTACTTTTTCCATTAGTGTCATGTTCATCCTTTCTGCAACTCCATTCTGCTGAGGAGTGTATGGAGTAGTCTTCTTCCTTGTTATACCACACTTCTTACAAAATTCTTTGAATTCGTTTCCGTAGAATTCTCCACCATTATCTGTTCTCAATACCTTTATTTTCTTCTTTGTCTGATTTTCTACCATAGCCTTAAACTCTTTAAATTTATCAAATACCTCATATTTCTTTCTAAGAAAATAAATCCATGTGTTCCTTGAAAAATCATCTATGAATGAAACATAATACATAGATTTACCTAGGGATGGAACAGGAACAGGTCCAAACACATCACTGTGTATCAACTCTAAGATCCCCTTTGCTCTTGTAGCACCAGATGGGAATCTTACTCGATTTTGTTTACCATATATGCAATGTTCACAGAAATCAAAATTCAGAGTGCAATTAGACATACCTTCAACCATACCTTTACTGTGTAGTGTTCGAAGGCCCTTTTCTCCAATATGCCCCAGTCTTTCATGCCACAACATGGTCTTCTTTTCTGGGACAATATTGGTCTTGTCTCCTTCATTTCTCTGCTCAGGGACAACAAAATTGTTACACCCATTAGTATAAGTGCTTCCCAACAACTTGTATAGAGTTCCACACCAAACTCCCCTCATCAACACCATTGCTCCTCGTACCATCTTGCAAGTGTTCTTTTCAAATACAATTTTCACTCTGGCA
>ML860727.1:8612-24620 GCA_009831015.1 Picea engelmannii
TTCCTCGCCATGCGAGAGATCAATCTTGCATTTTTCTTGCCTCGAGTATTAACACCAGTCTTCGCTCTAGTCTTTTGGGTTGTAGCTTTAGCAACTTCGGTTTGTTTTGGCACAACCTTAGGAAAACTCGTAGGTGACTCGGGCTTAGGTCTAGGTAATAAAACATTATAAGGCACAGGGGCAGGTTTTCTCTCGGTCACCATGGGCTTATCTACCTGTGGAGGGTTAGACTCTCTAAAACCATTACGGCTGAGAAAATCATGCCAAGAATCACGACGTAACCCTAATTCGTAAACTAAAACCATTTTGATCAACCCAACATGGAAGAGACTAGTGTCAGCCTGGCTACGCTTGTATCGTTTAGCCATTTTGAACAAACTTCAGTGCAGATAGTGAGGCATACTTAGTTCAAAACCCATGAAAACCATTAATAAACGCAGGTGGAATAAGAAAATAAACCCGTACCTGCCTTCACAAGTAACGAAATGCTTGATAATCATCAAGAGATCATACCAGCGGGGTTTCAACATCTTTGCAGGCAACCCTCTGTCGCATGAGGTCACTGTGTGAGATTAGAACAATAATGTCCATGGGACATCATCTACCTTGCAACTTTTCGACCATTTTTGTCCCTTGACAGGCAATCTGGTTGCCAGGCTGAGAAATTCTTCAGTAATTTCAAGTTGGACATCTCCAACTTTGGCTCGGCAACCATCGAACGATAATGCAAATTGTCGAGCCACAGTGAGGTCATAGTCATCAAACTTCCTTATGAAAGTGAGCCACCCGTGTTGTTTCAGGTTGCTACATGCACCACTAAATGTCAATAGTGTTTGGCACCCGTTGGGCTCGGCCCTTACGACAGGAGCCATGGCTTCTGTACATGGTAGGGTTCAAACTGAATGAAACAATGCACAAAGTAAAAAACGATAGGGTTTGATAGATTCTATGCTCGAATAGACCGGAATTAACTGCATGAGTGCGAAGGTGGTGGGATTACCACCACCACGCACTGTATTAATGACTGAGTACAATGTTATTAAATCATAATCGTTTATACCATGCGTATCGGCCAGCAAATAGGTGTGTAATCATATTAACGTGCCAGTCACCCAAAGCAGAACCAACACCATGCGTTATACTCATGCCAAATGTACAGTTCAATCCAACACCATATCCAACACCCATCGTGTCAATCAATCGTTTTACACCAAGGTTTAAATTTAATTGATGCCAATACATAGTTTGAAACTATGAATCGTTCAATGTAATATCGATTTACCAAACAATATACCAAGCATCGATTTGTAAAATTAAAGTCAAATATGATTAATCCATGCGCCGTCAAACCATTGCTATTCTTAAATTGACTTCATAAACTTACCAATGTATTCGTTGCACATTCAAATGTTTTCATTCCAAAGTTTTTAGAACATAATGATCCAAAATTTCTCATATAATAGCTGAGTGAAAATCCCATAGCAATAAGAATCAAAGCAATAAGACCAAATCCATTATAACTTTTATAAGATCATAATAAAACCAATAAATTTTTATGCCCAAAGGCTTAGCAATCAAACATATCCAAATGCGCAATCAAGGTAAGAGTATGCTCAAGGACATAAGTTCGAGAAAATCTTTAGCAGTCATGTGATAAACCAATGGTCAAGTGTCTTTTGGAGAAATCGATAAAAGACAACTACAGTCCAAACGATGAAAGAGGTATTTTCACACTTACAGTTATGAAAATCAAATCAAGACCAAATTGCAATTGTCGCAAAAATGAAACAAATGTCTAGAAGCACAATGCGACGATGATTTTTCATTAACGAAACAAGGGGTGTAGGCAAGGTTTTTTAAGAGCAATAAAAAAATGATTGGCTGCCAACACAAACCAAGACCCTTCATCTCGAACTCAGAGGCCAACTCCCTCTTGCACCCGACAATGAGCCTCTATGCCCTCGTAAGAAATAGATCATTAGCATACACCACCAAGATCAAAGTATCGCCATCAACAACCTTGTAGTAAAGGTTGGAATCCACATCACTCTTTGTGAATCCCAAGCTCATCAAGTATCCATCAATCCTGGAGTACCATTCCTAGGTGCATGCTTGAGTTCGTACAAGGCCTTTTTCAATATGCAAACATGATATTCCTTCCCATGTATCACAAATCCCTGAGGTTTCTCTATGTACAGTTCCTCCTCAATCACACCGTTGAAAAAAGCGGCCTTCACATTCATCTAATGTAATATCCAACCCAAAATTAAAGCAAGATAAATAATAATCCTGATGGAAGTGTACCTGGCAATTGGAGCAAAAATCTCCTCATAGTCTACTCCCTCTTTCTAAGAGAATCCTCTCACCACAAACCTCGCTTTTTACTTCTCGATGTTTCCATCTGTTGCATGCTTGATCTTATAGATCCAATTGGAAGTCACCACTGACTTCCCCTCTGGTCTCAAAACTATCTCCCACACATCATTCTTCATGATGGATTGATACTCTTCCATCATGGAATCCTTCCAAACCTGCAGGCCTGTTGTCTCCTCATAATTGAAAGGTTTGGAATCAATGATGTGACTCATCAATGCCATATAACTCGAGAACCTATTAGGTCGTTTACTCTCTCTAAAAGTACCACTGGGAGTTGCATTCTCCTTTTCATCCTGGAAAGTGTCATGAAGCCATGATGGCCTCTTCCTAATTAGTGCAACATCTCTAGGTAGATCCACTAGCTCTACTGACTCTTCTTGATAGTCTAAAGGATGAACAACTAGACTAGAGGGATCTGTACCACCATCCTTCAGATCCTCCTGCTCCTCACTATCAATATCCATATGAGATTCTCTAGACTTCCCAAAGGCTACATCTTCACCAAAAGCAACATCATGAATAACCTCAATTTGACGTTGTCCTGGAATGTATATCCTATAGGCCTTCAAAGTCTCGTTCTATCCCAAAAAATTACCCTTCTTTCCAGAAGGTTCTAACTTCATCCTCTTCTCCTTGGGCACATGGATGTACACTGGACAACCAAATATGCTCAAATGGCTAACCTTTGGCTTATCATTCCTGTGAATGCCTCCTCAAGAGTCTTATCTCCCAATATCCGATGAGGACTTTTGTTTTGAACATAAATTGTTGTGTTGGAAGCCTATACCCATAAGAACATGGGTAGATTCCGATCATGAATAATTTCCTTGACGACCTCTACAATGGACCTATTCTTCCTTTCCATAACCCCATTTTGTTGAGGGTTGTAAGGAACTATAAACTCCCTCTTGATCCCTGCTTCCTTACAGAAATCACTGAATTCATTGGAAGTATACTCTCTTTCATTATCTGACCTTAAAACCTTGATATTATTCCATGTCAAGTTCTTTTCCTGAGACTTGAACTCCTGGAACCTGTTGAAGAATTCATCCTTGGTCTTCATGAAGTAGATCCCAGTCTTCCATGGGAAATCATCAATGAATGTCACATAGTACAAGAAGCCACCCAAATATGATATTGACATAAGTTCACATACATATGAATGCACTAGATCCAAGATCCCTTTATATCTACTATCACTACTCGGATATAGTCTCTTGGTATTCTTACCAAGTGTACATCCCATGAAAACACCCTCATGCTATGCCTGGAGCTATGGAATACCTATAACCATTCTCCTTAATCCTGGAAAAGCCCTGTAATGCAGGTGAGAAAATATCCAATGCCATAACTCACATGAAATGATATTGTCATGTACCAATGCCTAGGATGGACGCCCTGAAAATCTATACATTCCTCCCTCTTGAACACCAATCACTCATGTTGAGTCTGTGCTCGATCCCTTAGGCCATACAAGAACTCGACCATATACAAATGAAACTATGTAACCTCTATCCTCCAATGCTGAGATAGAGAGCAAGTTCTTCCTTAATCCTGGTACAAACAATACGTCTCTCATGTGTAGATAATCTCTAGACTCTAGATGAAACGATGCCACTCCAACTCCTTTTACTGCATACTTGGCATTGTCTCCAAGTTCCACCTTTAATGCTAATTCCTTCTTTGTTAAATCTATGAGAGAATCTTGGTAACTTTTCATGTGCCTAGAAGAACCACTATCTACCAACCATGTATCAGGACTATCTATAATAGTGCTTGTAAGAGCGGAGACAAAGAAATATTCATTTCGAAGTTCATCTACAATCTTATCAAGTTTAGATTCCTTTGTCTTCTTCTGTGGTGGATGCTCATCAACATCGGTTGTTGATGCATGCTACTTTCCCTTCCCTTTCTTCTAAGGACACTGAGAAGCATAGTGACCAAAAGTGTGACAATTGTAGCACTTGATCTTTGAAAGATCCTTATTCTTCTATTCTTGAACTGAAGTTGATCTGCCACCTGTATTTTTCTTTCCAAAATTTCTTTTACCTTTTCCTTTTCTTGCATGAGCTGCAAGAGATTGAGTTCCTTCATCTCAAGGTCTCTACAAGATTCCCTTGGAAAATACTTTGGTCTCCTTTTGGACACAATCAGTCCATAGTCTATCAAGCTTGGGCAACTTCTCTCACCCACAAATGCTCTGAAAAGATGACTCCCATGAAGAAGGAAACCCATTAAGAGTCATGGTAAAAAGTTTTGCATGATCAATGGTGTCTCCAATGGTATTAAGTTGATCTCTCAACTGGGAGACCTTCATGAAATAAGTGGCAACTAAATCTGAATTGGTCATCATGATAATATGGAGTTGATTCCTCAAAGCTAATTTCATGTTAGTTTTCTTACTCTTGAACAATTCCACCAAGGCATCAAACATTTCCTTGGCAGTCTTAAACTCAACAATGTGTGGAATCAAATGAGCTTTTACGAATCTATAAAGATCCTTTTCGCCTTTGCTTCATTCTTCTTATGTCTAGATTTCTCTTCATCACTTTCTAGTTCTAAGACAACTTCTCTTACATAATTATGAATCTCATTTTAATCCAAGATGAGGAGTATCCTGGTCTTCCAGGATCTGAAATTTGAAGCACCATCTAGCATGTCTTCTACTCTGAGACTGGTCACCATTGTCAACAAGCCTGAAACCCTAAAATTTCAACCTTGATCAAAAGTCAAACTGAGAGCACCAAAAGATGCGCTAAGGTAAGGCAAGTATATCTGAAGAAAAATTAGTCCCAATGTTTTCCAATAAATTTCCAACGATTTCCAGAGAAATTTCAGATATACTGCGCAATGGCAGATTTCAACAAGGCCCTGATACCATGTTGAATTTTAACAAATTCCAGATCTGATGATTACTTCCTTATGATTTCAAACAAAATTTTAATATCATTGTTATCATAGAATAATTACACACTGAAAATCTCAACCAAAAAACTATCCAATGGAAATAATAGAATCATAGAAAGTTATCCATGCACAATAGACACAAATATTTTATCCCGAGAAACCCAACCTTGGGATAAAACCCAACAACTTTTCTCTAGAAGAAATAAATCCAATATTACAACTATATCATCAATATGAAGAAACCCTAGCACTTGGATAAGTGTGCCCTTGAAAGAAATATAACCTGGACAAGATAGTTCATCCAACAAAAGATATAAAACCCTAGCCAAAGATGGTCCTTGTTGAAATTGTGCCTCCCCTTCTTGAACAATGAACTTCTTCTCGGACAACGAATTGTAGGAGAGAAGAGCAGTTGTGAAGTGATGATTAACACATGAGAACCAAGATACCTTATTTATACTAAACAAGTCACCTTATTTTTACTTGTGGGGACGACTTCTTCTTTTGTCCACAATAATTACTATGGGCTTCTTCAATGCTTCTTCTTCACTTGCAGGGCCAACTTTTACTTCTCCTTGGTATTTATTGCTAGAAAAGTTGTCCATGAGCCATGTTGATTTACCTTCTCCTCACATGCACGTATAATTAATATAGAACTCTAATGTTGAGTAAACCCACTGAGAATCCCCTCATGACAAGAGGTCTCTTGAGCCTACATCTTCAAGATTAGACTAGACTTGTAAACAAGTCAAACTTGCCCTATAAAAATTAGATCGCTCCATCCTCAAGCAGACAATGTGAGAGCATCTCGAGTCTCTATCACTCCTAGTCAAATCAACATGACAAATAGGAGAGAGGCTACACCTGGGTCATTCACCACTAGCCAAATCAGCATGGCCCCGTGAGTGAATGTATCATCCTCCCTTGGTCAAATCAGCATGACCAATCTGGGAGAATTACTGCCCGATGCTGCTAACAGGAGAAAATAAACATAAAATGCATGCCCTACCTTGCATAAGCAATCCAATCAATAATGCAACTTGAATGTGATTAGAAAAAAGCATTCCAAGGTTCTTACACGTGCCATTTTGAAAAAGTGATTCTTGATGTCTGTATATTATTGCATTTCTGACAAAACCCATATATCAGAATTCCCAAATTCACCTCATTTTGCCGGCATATAATCTGCCAAGTCAACAACTTTTTATTTATTTATTGAAATTGAAGAAATTGAAGAAATTGTCATGTTTTACTAAAATTATTGTGCTTTATTGGCCAAATTGAGTTATTCAAATTGGAGATTATGCATTTTTTCATTTCCCACCTTCCTACATTTCCATATTTTCAATTGAGTCTTAAAAGCTATTATTGTGAAAAAATACTAAAATTTTCTTTTTACACAATGTGCAAAGTATATGAATCCTAACAAAAACATGTGTTAAATCTGTCACATGCATGATATAAGGAAAATATCCTAATTTTTCTGTAATTTTCTATGTTGGGCACACAGACCTTGTTGTACATTTCCTTAACTCATCTCTAAATGCATGCAATTTGCCTTCAAAGCTACCTTATGACAATGTTTTTCACATTGAAAGAAAATGCACACAATCATTGCTTAAATGTCCATCAAGGCCAAGTTGAGGATCCAAATCATGTTATGAAAGTTGATTTGAATTCTACATTCAGTTATTTATAATCCCTTTTGACCTTGTGCCATGATTTCACTCCTACATTTTATTGTGCTTGAAAAAAAATTGTCCTTATTTTCACAATTCATGAAAATGCATGTCAATAGCTTAAAAAATGCAAGCCTAAGACAAGTAGCATGCCCAAATATTGAAGTACTTGTAAGTCTCTTGCACCTATGATTGAATTCAAATGCATGTAGGATATCGTTTTTTGCCATGTATGCTCATAACAAACCACAAAAATTGTAATTTCATTAATTTAAATAGACAATTCACATACACAGTCTATTATCACAAACAAATTACATCAAAGACCTTCAACAACAAGCTTTGAAACTTTATTGAGTTAATGACCAATTCTCTCGAGCCTCATCACTTTCACAGGGCCTATGCATGGGTCTCTGGATCCCACAACAACAAAATCTACAAAAATCCAAATCAAAAGGAGAGCCAAATGTCCTTTGTTCATTTAGAAACATCATATTTATGCTTGTGCTCATTGAATTTTGGGATTTCAACTAGCCTATCTTTTAAAATTAAAATTATAACTTTTGATATTCCTAGTATTTACAAAAAATTACTAAGGATGTATACTTTGCATTAATTTCTAAAAAATCCAAGTCCATTGTTAAAACATGCTACAAAAATATGTGTGTGGGCTCAAAAAAATGCATGCCAAGTTTCATACAAGTGTCTTTTTGAAAAAAAAAGATATATTGTGTCTATGATTTCTATGTTTATGACAAACCTTATAAATCAAAATTCCTAAATCCGCTTCATTTTGTTGGCATATAATTTTCCTAGTCAATGTCTTATCCCCCTCAACCCTAAAACCCCTAGAATGTATGGACAACCTAAAATTCACAACAAGGAAATTCCCCTCAAACCTGTAGTAAGTGTTATAGGTACTCCCACTCATGCCCTGTCCCAATTTCTTGCCGACGAACTCAAGTCTTTCACCGGGAAAACCTCTTCCTTCATTAAAGACTCCACTATTTTTATTCACAAAACAAGGGGTCTTCATATTGATGAATACGATATAATGGTTAGTTTTGATGTTGTATTTCTATTCACCGAAATTCCTGTCCCTGAATCCCTTGACCTGATCTCCAAACTAGTGGACTTTGAAACCCTGAACCTCATCAAAATTTGCCTCACCTCTACTTTCTTCACCTTTTAAGGAACATGCTATGAACAAACTGGAGGTACTGCTATGGGATCGTTAGTATTTCCAGTAGTTTCCAACACTTTAATGGAACATTTTGAGACTCTATCCCACAACATCTTTCACCTCAAACCTAAGTGTTGGTTTAGATTTGTTGATGACACTTTCATTGTCTAGCCTCATGGTTAGTCCTCCCTAACCTCTTTCCTCACCCTTCTTAATACAATTTCCCCTCACATTCAATTCACTATAGAAATAAAAAAAAATAACTCTCTCCCCTTTTTGGATGTCCTTATCTATTGTCTTCCTGATGGCGGATGTTTCCAACTTCTCACAAAGTCTATATCCAAAAATCTTAAGAAGCAACCATTTTTGTATTTTTCATTGAAATTGAATAAAATTGTCTTCACTAAAATGCATGCCTATACTTTATTCCTTAGCCAAATTGAGTTATTCAAATTGGAGAATATGTATTTTTTCATTCCCCACCTTTCTACGTTTCCATATTTCCAATTTAAGCCTTAAAAGTTGTTATTGTACAAAAATGCTCAAATTCTGCCCTCTTTTTACACAATGTGCAAAGTTTGTGAAGCCTAACAAAAATGCATGCAAAATATTTCAAATGCATGATATAAGAAAAATGTCTCCATTGTTTTGTAAATTTCTATTTTGGGCATGTAGTCCATTTCTTACATTTCCTCGATAAGTCTCTAAATGCATGTAGTTTTCCTTCAAAACTACCCTATGACACTATTTTTCACATTGAAAGAAAATGCATAAAATCATTGCTCGTTGATGCCAAGTTGAGGATCCATATCATGTTTTGAAAGTTAATATGAATTATACATTCAATTATTTATAATCCCTTTTGAACTTGTGCCATGACTCCACTCCTATATTGTATTGTGCGTAATGCTCCATATTTTGGCCTTATGTAGTTAGAACATTGATTTTTGTCATCTTAGTAATTCATTGCTTAATAACTATTTGGACTCAATAATGTTGATATAGACATGTGAGAGGTGTACATATAGACTTATTTATGTGTTGCATAATATTACTTTTAATGTTATATGTTCATGATGATGATCGTTATGTGATTTGGTTAAACATGCAAATTTAAATGTGGAATTTTAGTACAATGGACACTAGTTCAAAATTATGTTGTGGATGTATAATAGATGTAAGGCATGTTGTAAATAAGAACACATTTACAATTTGAATATCAATACAAATATGGATGAACATATCAAATTTGTGATGTATCTGCATGGATATGAGTATTGGTGAACTAACCTATAGGTCAACAAGTTATGTAATAACCAAATGATTGTAATGGTGAGGTAACTTGGATGTCGTAGACATAAAAAAGATAGCATATGCTATAAGTTGTACTTATGATTTCAAATATTGCTATGATCTATGGTAAGTGTGGTTTTAACACAACACACAACTTTCCCAGTGTGATTGTTTGATGACATGACTCTAAGAGTAGTAGTTGTACAATATGGATCGATATAGGGTGTTGACCCTGTTTTTATCAGGAAAGGCAGAGGTGTTTCCCATCGAGTATCTTATTGACTCTAGTTTCGTTAGGAGGGGTGGATGTATTTCCCACCGTGTATCCTTTGAAACCTAGAGTCGTGGGAGGACTATGTGAAGTCATGCTCCCCTACACGTGTGATGGTGACTGTTAGTTGCCTGCTGGAGAAGCTTGGTCGAGATGTATGTCACTTTTGCTTACGGGTTCTATCTGGAGTAAGTTTAATATAGTTGATGCTCTAACTTAATCCAACAAAGGAAATGATAGGATGGAGGATGGAAGTAGGTTAGGAAGGAAGGATGTTTCAATGTTAGTTTAGAATATTGTTTGGGGATTAGATGTGTCACTCTTGTTTTCTCACTTGGTTCCAAAACAATCATTTTTATTACCTTTTTATAGTTTAAGTATAATGATCAATTATTGATGAATTATTGTAGTTTTGTTAGTTAAAGTTATTGAATGATGCATATGTTGTCCTACATGTCTTGGTGTGATCATACGAGAACTATGCACTAGAGGTAGTGATTGTTTATTATTAGTACATGTGTGGGCTATGTGTCTGCTAGCTAGGCACACATACCCTACATATGCACACTAGTACAATTAATTAATATACTAATTATTAAACTAGATTATTAAATATTTAATTGAATGATTTAATGACTATATAAATCATATTACATACAAAATATCTAGTAGCATTAAATATTTTTTTTGACTTAGATTGATGGTTGATATGATGAATTAAATGAGCGTGGTGGGTTGTCATGTACATTTTAGGAAAATTGTCAAATTGCATTTATAAGCTAGCATGAGAAGAAAGACTTTGCATTTAATTTATTGTTGTCTTATGAAAGTCATATATATTTTAGTTTTATTTTAACTTTTCCCAAAAAATCTAGATAATGGAGGTTAATGGCTAATAATGAGCGTGGTTGAGGAGACTTGGGGAAGGGGGTATCAAAACTTGATAAATAGGAGAGGAGGTTGAGAGGTTGGATTATTCTTGGAAGAATTATGTCTTGTGACAATCTTGGTTAGAACATATGTGCATTGTTATTCTTGGAGTCACAGGTACGAAGGGCCAAGAGACCGAAAGGTTTCTTAGAGCTAGGAAGTCAGCTAGGATCCTAGTGGCTAGGAGGATAATTTTGTTGTTCCACTCTAGGAAAGTGGGAAAATAATTGGAAAAAGAATGCTTGGAAGCATTTTTCTACTACTGTCAGAACCACATTGCAAATGATAAGCTTCCACAAACCAAGGAAGAGGTATTTTTCCTAATATGTATTTGTTATGTTTTTGCTTATCCCATTTAAAGAGTAAAAATGTGTTATTTGAAATCTTTTGATGCTTGCCTGTATAAGTTAACAAATTTTATTTCATAGCCTCTCATGGAGAGGCGTCACATTTTCTATCATAGTGTGGTTCTAGCACTCAGGGCCTATGGACCTTCCCAAGTAAAACTTAAGAACAAATAATAATTCATTTTGTTGATTTATTTCAATTCTAATCCAAGTATTCCCTGAATGGAATAGCCTTGGATTCATTATATTTGTTTCTTTCCTGATTCGTCTCTTTGTTTTTTCCCCAAATGAATGTTATTAATATTATCACTACTATGCATTGAAAACAATGTATGTCAGACTTGTCAGAACATTCTAACTATTCACATTATAGTTATTGTTTACTTTCCCATGGTACAATGTTACCGACTTAACGAGAATTTTGACCTTTAAACAAGAACTCTAGCCCTTAAAACCCATATTTTACATTAAAAAACATGAAAATAAACCCTCAAATAAAAAAGTGGTGCTACTGGTAGCACCATTTTTTCTAGCATGGGTTAAAATTACAACATTTTTCAAGCATGGCCTTAAAAACTCATATAGTTGCTTAGAAAAACCTTAAAATCGACACCTAAATAAAAAAGTTATGCTACCTAATGTAATTTTTTTTTTTATAAATGTTAAAATTATAACTCATTTCAAATCTTATCCTTAACAATTGGTACCATTGCAAGCAAAACTTAAAAATCAACCATCAAATTGAAAAGTACTACTACCAGGAACACCCATTGTTTCCAAACTTAAAACTGTAACATTTTTTAAACATAAGCCTTAAGAATTTGTACCATTGCAATAAAGTCAATAACACCCGCTTTTCAATGGGGGATTAAAATTGCAACATTTTTTAAAGTGGTGTAAAAAAATCATCACTACTAAAAACAAAATCATAAAATCAACCCTTAAATGTTTACTTTTTAAAGATTAGTTTATCACTCCAAGCACAAGATAATATATAATGCCATGAAATGTCACCTTAGAATTTAAAAATTCAACATCACTTCCATATATATATATATATATATATGTATATATTTTTAATAAAAAAAGTCAATACAAATTATAGTGAATGAAACATAAATTATTTCTTAAAAGTATTGTTACATTGTCCATATTCAAAACATATGAGCTAAGAAATTTTGTTATACTCTTCATTTTCAAAACATATAATTCATAAAACATAGAAATGATTCATAACGTCATGTAAGATCATTTTTTTTACATGTGGTTCATGGCACCGAAGATCGGTGTTCGTTACGTCCACATAAAACCTCCCCGAAATCCGCAAGAGAACATGAGGTGGCTGAGCATTTTTAGAATATTGAGGGATCAACAACAAGAGCATCATATAGAGGCATTAACGACACAATGTGTCACCCCAAGGATTTGAACCTGGGTGGGAGGGTAAAAATAATTCCTCCCAACCACCCAAGCTACATCTAAAGGAATAATGTCATGTATGATCATATGTAAGTTAAAACGCTCATTTATAATTACCATACAAACATCAAATGGATAAAAAATACATAAAAAGTTTAATACACTTATTCAGATTGACTCATGGATTCTGAAATACCATCAGAATCTACATTGTCTTCATATGAATGATTGGATGAATATGTAGACGATCCATACTCTTATCTATTTTCAATGAATGCACCATCTGAATCTACATGTATGTCCAACATTTCATATGTCAAAACCCTTTTAGATATATGAATAGGTTCAACAGACTCCCATCTTGCAGTTATTTCTTATGGCAACAACCTCTTGATAATCTATGTGGTCCTGAAGTGAAAAGTTCATCTCTTTGTCAAATTGAAGTAGTAAACAAGTATGTTAGCATCCTCTAATTTTAAGAGGTGAGTGCGACGATGAATTATATTTTAACCCTTTCTTTTTATCTTTCTACTAACATGTTTCTCAACCACCATCTTTGGCTTGTACACAACAGTAAATGGATGTGTACATGTTGCATACCAATGCACTTCAATTGCTATAACATCTTCATTTTATTTATTGATATTTATAACCTTTACAATCCATAATGGATAACCATGTGGATCTTCAGTCGCTAAGATTGCAATCATGCAACCCTCCTTAATATCATGTACTGAACCCTTGTAAAGGTCTTCCATGGCTTCATGTTATGCACATGATCTTCTAGAACCAATATACATTTCTCTTTCCTCTACTTGTGAAAACTCAATAAGACCTTGAGATTCTTGTTATTCAACAATGTTTCTTTCTTTGAATTCATTTGGCATATTTTGTGGCCAACTAAATGGAGTCTTAAAAAATGTATCTTCATTTGTTGAGTTTGAAATTATGTCACTTTGACCATTGAAAAAAGACTCACATCAAGCAAACTCAGCAACATCAAAGTACTCATATGTATCTTTATTGGACTATTTTTTTTTAAATTTCTTCCAAGCATTCAGAATAATCTACATCTCTATTACGCCTTCGTGCATTATGGATTTCAACAACTGATTGTAATAATAATAACTTTGATACAAATATTGGACGATTTGGAATGAACTTAAAAAATGCTAAACCTGATGAAGACCCCCATTCTGCAGTAGTTGAATACTTCTTGCCCCATATAAGTGTTTTCCCATCAATTTTTTTGAAACAAAATTGATGTTGGAAGCTAATGTCATTAAGTTGCTCAATACACTTGATCCAGGTGGATATTGGTGGCCACCCACCTATTCCAACTGGCTCCTCTTTTCAGTTTTTAGTGCAACACGTTCTTTTGTACTTCTTTGTAATTGTGGGTTCTACACTTCCCGGGCTGTATGAAGCCCTACACATCTTCCAGGAGGATACTGGTGGCCTCCCACCTAATCCAATTGACTTATTTTGTATGTTTTCATGTCAGCACATCTTGATGTACTTCCAAGGCCGTTTTGGGGTCCTAAACAATGTTTTTTTGGCTCGCCACAGTCAAACTATAGACATAATCAGAGTTTGACGAGGTAATGCGTAGTTCATGAAAATACATTTCCAATAGGCTATCATGCGCCTAAAACGGATATCGTATACAAAAGTTACGACCCCGAGAAGTTAATGTACTAACTTACCCAAACGGGGCTCACATGATTTTTGGCATTTCATATCCTAGGTTTAGGTTTTTGGATGTTTAGGGTTTTGACAATCATGTTTATCATAAAAAGGCCTTAAGAGCCTCATTGTAATCATCTTCTTGAGAATGAGCGTAACCGTCACATCTCTTCTGAGAGATAAAGCTACCACCATTCTAGAGAGTCTTACGCTCTGTATTTTTGCAGTCTCTTTACAATTATTTCATTAATAGAAATCAAGTATTGTTGTATTTCTATGTTTCTGGCAATTTTCATGAGTATTTCATTGTAATATATCTGCTTTCATTTCATTCCAAAAATAATCCAGATTAGTGGTATCAGAGCAGGCTGCTCTTGATCATTTTTTCAGTGCATGTCCCCGACGAGGTTCGAGTATATCTAGTTGGCTCTCGAGTTTGTCTCCCTTGAGGACAATCACTCTTGTGCGCCCAAGATACCCTTGATGGTGGCTGAAAATAAAAATGATGGAGCAAAAGATTCTACTAACCTGTGTCTTGAGCAAGCTTTCGCGCGACAGAGGGACGAAATGATGGAGAATTTTGCACACATCCTTCAAAGCCTGCTGATAGCAACATGCACATCTTCATCAAGTGACCATTTTGGAGGAACCTCTCCCTTAAAGGTACAAGTTAATTTTGATATTCCCATATTTGAAGGTCAGATAGATGCAGATGCCCTAGAAAAATGGTTAAATCTATTAGAAGGTTATTTATCTATTAAAAAATTTTCCGACAGGGAAAAAACCACTTTCGCACTCCTCAAGGCTCCCCCCCATGTCAAACATTGGTGGGAAACTTACTGGGAGCAAAGTTCCACAGAGGAATATGGAATATATGGGGTCGAGCCCTCCTGGGATTTTTTTGTGGATGCGGTAAAAGAACAATACTATCCTGTTGATAACTATGAAGACCAGTACATGAGATGGACCACACTACAACAAGAGAAGAGCCAAACAGTGCCAGAGTTCATAAATGCTTTCCATACATTGAGCACCAAGTTGGGTATCAAATACTCTGAGTAACATCTAGTTCTGAAATACCGTGGAGCTCTGCATAGGTACATCCAAACTGAAATGGATTTCCTAAATATCTCATCATTGGGAGTTGCCTATCGATATGTTGTCAAAATTGAGCAGAAATTTAGACACCAGAACAAATGGGAATTCGGGTCTGCAAATATGCAACAACCAAAGCACGGTAAATACGACCCTAACCAACAACCTCTAGATAACCAATTGAAGACACCGAACAAAAAGGGTAAAGTAAAGACAAAGAATGACACTGAGAATTGGTGTGACTTCCACAAAATCCCATGGCACAACACAAATGAATGTTGCTTGAAACAGTCATTGGTGGTCGAGGTCAAAGACATAGAGTCGAACCCTGATTCAGAATCCGATACAAAAAATATTAAAAATAGACAGATCATCGACACAGACCCCACTGCTATTGTCACGACCACAACAATTCAGCTAGAAGAACCAATATATCCTAAAGAGGGGGAGCATATCTTCCATTCACATATGTGGGTGAAGGGGACCCCATTGCATTTCATTGTTGATAACGAAAACCATAAGAACCTCATCTCAGCTAAGGTTGTCAAACAGTTGGGGTTGTCGAAAACACCACACCCACACCCATACAACATCGGGTGGATTCACTAGGGATGAGATCTTCACGTCAGCCAATAGTGTTGTCTGTCCTATGGAATCCGTCCCTTCAATGATGAGGTAGTGTGTAATATTTCCCCTATTGATGTCTGTGATGTTGTTTTGGACCAACCATATATGTGGAAATGTCATGTTGTCTATGAGTCTAGACCCCGTAGTGTCATTATTTCTCTGGGAGGTCATCTCTACAGGTTACCAGAGGTAGTT
>ML860729.1:0-19129 GCA_009831015.1 Picea engelmannii
TGTTGCTTTAAACACATAACATTTCACTTGCAATAATTATTCAAGTTTTTCAAGTTTTCTTCATTTTTAGATCAATGGTATACATGTCAAATATGATGGTATTATCTCCAGGGATAGAGTAATCAAAGACCAAGAAAATACAATAGAGAATGTCATTATCTATGAAAATACGATAGATGAAATGGGTGTGTAGAGTGAAGGAAAACCATCAAATGTGAGACCATATCGACACCCTCATTACCACAAAATATTTAAAGGAATACAAGAATATTGGCATCAAAATTATCATGGAATAAGATGGAATACTCATCAATATTCATGTAACGAGGCATCGTAAACCACTCGTCAACAAGTTATTATCAGATATCAACAAGTAGTACAAATTGGAGAAGTTACTACAAAAATACATGGAATGAAAGGAAAGAAAATTATGCAACAACCATGCATCAAGTATTAAGACCAAAACGAATTGATTTTGGATGGATCAATAATCATCAATGGAAAGAAAAAAGCAGGAACATAAGAAAATCATATTACTTGGTTTCATCACATGTAAAGCCTATAACTGCAAAGCTTTGAGGAAAACGATTTTTGAAGGAGGGTACTATGATATGACCCCAATGGGATATAATGGGAGTAAATGTATATGATATATATGGGTTAAATATACATGTAATATGAAAATGTATATGTAATAGGGCCGACTTAATATAAAGGGTCTTGATGTGCAATGTGTAAATAGGTATATATATAGATCATGTATTCATTATTGAGGACATGTAAATTGTGATGTAGGAATGTATCTGGGTATTTGGAGGAGGTTCTCATATCCTTTAAGAGGATTTATTGTGTCACTTGTCTCTCTTTTTTGTCTTGGAGTTTTTATCCACAGTCACATTGGTGTACATGGTGTGTACTTATGGTTTCTTGTGATATCTTAAGCATTTGGAACATAACAAGAACCTCGCCCTTAGATGAGAAAGCTTTTTTCAAACCCCCAAGGTAAACTAATAGTGGAAAATGGCCCTCCTACTATTAATACTGATGAGACTACCATGAAAATCCTTTATCTTTCAACCTCCATTAGATCGATAATTTCATAAAATCCTTTATTTTCCTCTATTGTGTTAGAACCGTATAAATTTTGTGCAAATTCATAAGTATTTTCACACTTTTGCAGTGTTTTAACAATTTTGCAGTGATAAGAGTTTTGCATCGAGGGGGATTTCGCAGTTCTCACAAGTTAGATGATTTCATATCACCATAGATTAAAGGATTAAATTGATCCTGGAATGCATTGTTTATGAGATCAAAACCATATTTTCCTTTGGAAAAAAATTATAATTTTGTCTCACTTATGTTTCTGGGCTAGTTAAGGTTTATATGTAGGGTTTGATAATTTTTTATAAAAAATGGTGGGCTTAGGCCCAATCTCCAGTAGCTATCAAAGTCCACAATCTAAGAACCAACAATACACAGGACACACCAAATCTCAACACCCGAGACCAAGGGAGGAGCTACGAAGGATCCCACAAGGGGCATTTCATGTGCACTACATGTTGACTATTAACCAAAATATTTGCATATATGAAGACACATAATATTTATATGCATGGAGCTTGTAGGAGTTCTTGTTTAAGAATATGTTAAGGAGATGGAAAAAGTATACAGTTGCAAGGAGATCGTGCACACAATTCCCTTTTTGACTATGGACAGATATGAAAATGTCACTTTAGCTCTCAAAGGAGGCCATTTGTAAGCTATTTCTCAAGACTATTGTATTAATTACAAATAACTCTGAAAATTTTTCAATCCGTCCTAGAGGCACTTGAATGTTAAATATACTAGTCAATTGGGGGTGTTCATTTCGAACCCGACAAACAAATGTTGAAACCCCTAGAATGCACAATGACGAGGATATCCTATGTTTTCGTCACATTGGACTCAAATTATGAACTTGAAGATTCCACACAGCTGGAAACGTGGTGGGGATTGGATAAAACTTTTTTCTTTACATTATAATATGCATATGGCTACGGTTATGTCTGGGGTAGACTGCAACAAATATTTGTTCTGTAATTACATTGCTAGTTGGAAAGATTAAAACTTTGATATAGAGTTCATTAATATGGTTGAGCAACATTGTTTGCAATTCGTCTTGCAGAAAGGTGTAGCAAATATTGAAAGTGTTGTCAATTTTGTGAGAAAGACAGTGAATGAGAATTCTTGTATTGCAGATGAATGGAGAATCAATGATCACAAAAAAAAATCGCTCCATAATGAAGCTTCCTGAAGTGAGATTGTTGGACCTGAATTAGTTCGTTTATCTCTTCATGGATATGTTAGTGTCCATGAGGTGTTTCTATACTACAGTCAATTGAACACAATGCCTCTACACCATATGACAACAATGAATATCAGTGAAAGTTCAGAAACAAAACTTATGAAGTGATAGCACGCCCCACAAGTTTGCAGTGATAGCACGCCGCACAAGCTTTGTACATGTATTTTTGCAGCGAGATGTGACCTCCATGACAATAAGCTCATTTAAGGCAATTAGAAGGTGAAGCTACATTTTTTATTAGTCGACCCTCAGTTTTCATATGTAGATCATACAAGTGAAGAAAACTCGAAAATAACCCTCGTTGTGCAACCTCGCTACGCAAGTGTTGTAGCTCACAGTTGCGTAACGAGTTGTAGCTGCACACTACACAACTGTGACAGAGACAACTAGTCAGCTCCATATCAGCATCCACGGGTCAAGAAATTGTACCAACTCACCCTCATCGACTCTATAATCTTAAAGMCATTGTAATGAATATTTAGAATCTTAATTTCTTAGATAGTTTGAATGTAATAAATGAGTCAAAACAAATATCTATTTTCTTGGAAAACAATTTTCAATTGTTTTTATTTTGATTGTAACTAGATCCTATCTTTTAGAGGTGATTTATCTCATATCCCTGGATCCAAAGGAGAGTTATTTTGTATATATTTCATGATTCTCAATGAAGAATGAAGAATAGGTTCGACTTGAAGGAGGAAAGTCCATTGTACTGTGTTATTTTTCTAAATATCTATATGATTTAATGCAGAAGCACAATACTTTAGTTGAAGCAAAGATTCATGATAGTGATGTTCTAAGTGTGTTCCTTCCTATGTTCAATGTTTATTTCCATTTTTTGTTTAAATATTCATATATATATATATATATATATATATATATTTTTGGAATACATCTTTTATTTGATGCTCCATTCATATAGTGAGATACTTGTTATTTTGTTAAGATTGCATGTTCATAATTCATCTTTAGTTTGGTGATTTGTTCATGGAAACTTATTATTTTCAGTGATTCCTTTAAAGTTACATTAAGAATTCATCCTAAGATGGATGCTCTTGGTGTAATGGGTTGTTAATCTTGTCTTTTCTTATACCATCTCAATATTGATCTAATTGCTGAAAAATATCATTTACCTTGCCTCTGTTTTCTGAAAGTACATCACCAACCATTGACAATATATCCTTAAGATCAGATATTTTACTCCATTTCCCAATGGTTTCTTCCTCAATCTTTTCCTAACAATATTTTTAAATTCAAACCTATCTTGTCTTAATATGACCTCTCTGCATTTATTGATGAATTATTTTATCTATTATCAGTCATTAGACATCTTAAAGATCCCTCTCTGGTTGGAAGGGTCAGAGTCCAACCTAAACTTGGTTATAAGGTTATGCTTGTGGTTTTCCTCCCACGACCTAGGGAAATTATAGGAGGACAACATTTTGGCACCGTTGTTGGGGAGCGAAAGTGAAATCTTCCATGGGAGAAATGACAAAGTTCAGTTTTGATTTATGATGGTGAACAAAATCCAAACACATGAAGGTTGTACCATTCACCCGACAACTCCAATATTAGTTGTATCCAGATGTCAGAGTATCAATGGAGACTCCACTATCTGAAAGTTTTAAATATTGAAGAAGGTACTAGGGACTCCACTAGATTTGATGAAGAACTCAGATGTTGCTACAATTGTTTCAAGGTATGAATGTTTGGACTTTTCACATATTTATGGTTTTCCAAGTCCTTTACCCAAGAATTGATATTGTTTAAGGAATGGTACAAAATTTAATGGTGAGGATTTGAGTTTGACTTTGAAGCATATATTAAAATTTCGTGATTTCACTGAGCTTCTTAGAGTTAAACATGAAGATTGTTTCCTTAGACTGTTTCATGATTCATTCCAAACAAAATGTAGAACTTGGATTGATGGTTTACCCGGCAAATCCATAAGATATTTTTCAGATTTTTGGGTTACTTTCTTGTAAACATGGATGGAAAAGACCGAATTTGCAATAGATTGTGTTAATATTCCATATTTCACATAATGGAAATCTATGTGCACCGATGAAGAAGTGGAATAAATTTTTTCTTCACTTTTATCTATTTATTTACAATCAAGCAAATGTAGTTCCGAGGATAGGATTAATATCTTAGGGACATTTGCTGGGAAACTTGAGAAAGATTTAGAAGCTTTAGAAATTCAAATCCAGTCCCAAGATTTCCACTATCAAAACCTATATTTTGAAGACCTTTTCCATCTGCCCTTATTTGTCAAGAATGAGGAATGTTTTGATCATGAGTTTGACAGTTCATAATTAAAACCATGGTCTAATTTAGACAACACATATGAATTGTAAAACCATAACAATCAAATCACGAAATACCTTGATGATAAACAAACAAAATTCATCTTCTATGATCCTATATCTGACTATATGGAGGAATGTTTCAGCTTAAATGTTCAATCATGTTTTCACTGTGAATATCAGAGCCATTATCAATGTTTTTTTTCATTACAGTGTACACTTTGCATTTGGTTTAAGCAAGATCAAGGAGTCACATTATTTCAGCAGCTGTTGGATTGGTTACATTGGAATTTTGAACTTACTTTATTCAACAGTTGTTCTCAACAGCGTAGTGTAGATAGCAGTTTCAGTAAGCTCAACATTCTGAACATTTTTTGTAGTAGACAACTTTCATCTTGTTGTTTTAGTTTGAAGATTGTAGTTTGATTTCAGTTTCAGAATGAATTAGTTGCAGGTCATATTAGCATCAGTTTGCAGAATAGGTCACAGAGCAGGTTGTGGGTTTATAGCCCAAAGGATAAAGGCAGTTGGTCAACGGTTCTTTGTCTCCTCGTAGGGAGGACGCCATCACCATTGGAGGCAATGTTAGCACCATATAAATTTTGTGCAAATTCATAAGTTTTTCCACACTTTTGCAGCGTTTTGACAATTTCGTGACGATAGAGTTTCACAGTGATTGTTGGTGTCCAGGTATGAACGATTTATTCACCCTTTTCCTACATTAATTTATCAATATGGGTGTGTATCCTTTCAAGGCAATGTGCAAGGTATATGCAAGGGCAAGAGTACAATTCGTTCTGGCTAAGGGTTCATGACTAAGATTCAAAACATTACTTTCAACTGGATTAACTAAAACTTACGAAAAGTACTCATAAGAATCACACACTGTAACAGCAAGCATAAACTAATAAATAACATTGTAACAACAAGCATAAATTGATAAATAACACGCACAGGAAGACACAACACCTAATCAGAAGAGCAGGCCCAGCTCTCTGATCAGGGCTGCGTTGGTTACAACGAAGATGAAGATAGAAAAATAGATAGTGTTTTATAAATCTGAAAAGGGTTATTACAATCTCAATGAGAACATCCCCAGTTACAGGAATAAACTGTCTTCTATACATCAAAAGGGAGAACAACCTCTTTCCCCAAAACATGGTAACAGTATCCCCAAAAAAATACATTAGTTGGAATGACACCAGTACCAGATGGATAGGATAAGCGAAATGCCCAAGATGGTTCAGGGATCTGTGACTCCAGCTGTGCGGCCTCTTTATGGCTTGGTTGTTGTTGTGAAGAGTGGATCTGCTGCGGGATGAAGCTTTGGTCCTATTATCCAGAAGCTGAAGTCAAACATTCGTTTTAGTGTTGCGAAAAGGAAAAACTCCGCGAATTTACTTCATTAATAAAATATTCCAATAGACAAGGTAGGGGTATTTACCTCACAGGTTTAGCATAGTAAACATAGGTAAATAAGTGCAAAAAGGTTTAAAAAGTAATGGAAATGAAGCAGAAAGATAGCCCGATTTGGTGCCCAACATCTCCCCCCAACTAGCCTTCTGCATGCCCTCATGCAGTTCGCCGCCTCTGCAGGTCTGGATTTTGCTGACTGTTGGCTTCGTGAAAATGGGCGAGATCATATTCTTCGACCATCTTTGTCCCTGGAACTTTAAAACCATCTGAAAGGTGGACTTCTTCCCACTAATCTTCTGGGACGATATACGCTGGAGTGTAATCTTCTACTGGCAACCATATAGTGGGAAACTGAAACTGGAGTCCCATCCATCGGACCCCGCTTGTTCGGACACATGCCACATATCTGGGCACCCTCGGGAGCACTGGTGCAAAATTTGGTGCCCCAAAAGGTTTCCTATTCCAGACAGCTGTAGGTGTCATCATCCACCTTTTCTGACAGCAATCAAGGGCCTCTTCATGAAATGTGACTATTTTCTTAATGCAAAGATCGAGGCACCAATTTTGTGTCCTTAGCATTCTGTCTCTATTCGCCTCAATTCCCAAAAAGGTGTTGTGTTTAGTGAACATGGTGACTGACCTCTCAGGTTCTCCTCTTACCATAAACGGCTTTGTAACCTGATTAGATTCAAATGTGTTAAAATCCTTCTTCCATCTGATATGGTTGAAAGTGTAAGATGTGAGGGCCCTTAAATGAATGTCTCCCACATACAGGGACGGATTGAAGTCTCTGTCCAGGTGAAACAGATATCCATGCAGGTAAAATTCACACATCAAATGTTGAGTTGGCACGTCATGGTGCCTCATTATTCAGTGTAATTGTACACCATTTTCTATTTTATAACTAATCTCGTTTTTTATGCTCTCCATGTAGAATAGAAGAAAACGTTCATGTAAGAATAAAGAATAACAAGAAGCAAGGGGGGGACATGCCATCACCTCTTGCGCCAAATTAAACATCTGCTCCTTCTCCATTTTCAGCTCTGCCACTTGCTTTTCCAGCTGCTCCATCTTGAGTTGCTTCTTCGCATGCCTTAATCTCATGATGTCTATACGCTCCACATATTCAAAAATAGTTGTGGAGGCTCGTTCCTGAGTTCTTCTGATCTCGTTTTGATACTGAGCCGCAGTAGATTTCCAAGTCTACACTTCGACCATTAAGGCATTCTCACGGTCTTCAAACAATCGCTTGACCAATTCTGTTTGAGTAGCAGCAGAGGTTATGGCTGCCTGGTTCGTCTGAGTCTCTGTTTCTACTCCTATGGCCTTGGACTTTCTAGCTTGTTGCTTGTGTTTCTTCATCCGCTCCTTCATTTTGTGTACCTGTTTCCTTAGTTTCCTAATCTCCATCTTAAGCCACATTGTCTCCTTAAATTGTAGCTTATGTTTTTGTTTGACTGGGAGTCTTACGACCTTCTCGCCTGGCTCTTCCATTGGCTCATTCGTCGAGACCGCTTCGCTTGGTCCCTCCTCTTCGCCTACAACTATTTCCTCTTGTTGCACACTCACCTCGATCGGTGGTTCTCTTACGAGATGCTCTCCTGATAATGTGTCTATTTGAGTGTTAACCACCCCACACAGTTGTGGATTTTGTGATAGAATTGGAGGAATGGCGAGATCTTCTTCTATACGCCGAAGGGAACGAGTTCGCCTTGCTCCTCTTGGAATAAAGGAGAAAAAGGAGAACTGGCAGGGATCTTCAATATTTGGTCCCGAGGTCGATGCTGGTTTTTGTGGTTCGATGCCAACCTCACGCCCTAGTTCTCTCAGCACTTCTTCCATGGGCTCTATGGTCGGGGTGGTCACAACCTCTTCTTCATTCTGGTTATCCTCCTCCATCAACTCCATGGTGATAGGAGGTCCTTGTGGAGTACCCTCGGTCGCAATATCGACCAATTCACCCGCTCCTGACTGTTGTGACCCCGCTTCTATGGTTGCCATGCTATCAAATTGCTCTACTAGTTCCACAGGCGAAGTTGGTTCTTGTGGGGTAGCCTCGGCCGTGGTACTAGTGGGCCTTTCTGTGTCAACTTCCCCATATTCCATTGGTTCTATGGTTTAAGCTTTTTTTGGGGAGCAACCTCTTCTTCAAATGCTTCATCTTCCATTTCCATCTCTTCCAATTCCTCTTGGTCAACATAGTCATCTTCTCCTGCATTTTCCTCCTCCGTGGCTTCTGGTTCATCTTCCCTAGCAGCCATAGCGGCTGCTACTTCTTCCTCTGTGGAATCCCGAAACAGTTCCCACAGGATTGGGATTTGTCTGATGGAATTCATTACTAACAGCTGAACCAAAGCATGGTGGGTGATGGTCACCAATACCTATTGCGACTCCTGAGCCGAATGTCCCATTAGGTGAAGGCTTCTCAATAAGAAATAAGGCACATTCAGTGAGAAATCCTTTGCTTGGGGAAATCGCATGTGAGTTAGTATTTAGAGATGGTATTTGAATATGGTGGAGTATCTCTCTTCGCAATTCATATATCTCATGACGAACTGTGCTACTTCCTTCCATGGATGCAGCAGCAAATTTTGGTCGTATCCTCGACCCTTCTACACAATACTTTCTCCTGCCTGTAAAAAGGCTTCGGGAAACTCCGGAAGGACAAACCTTCTTGAAAACCATCGTTGTCCGTTTTGAGGGAGTCCACTAAATTCTGCGATGGCCTCCTCTGTCATAGGAATTTCAATTCTGCGAACCCAAGAGCTTCCTTCTCTCAGGTTGAGTGCAAACTCTGTCGCAATTTCTTTGTTCGACCCTTTCAACCTGTCAAAGTAAACATTCCAGCCTACATTCTCGAAGACCTGCCATACCTCCTGATTATTTCGAACTCTCATTGTATCTTCAGGTTCATGCTGCACAGATTGTCCACCCATTGCTGCATAGGCAGAGTCAGCATGACGAATGTAGTTAGCTGGTAGGGGAAAATGACAGGGCTTCAAACCATTGGCAACTGAAATAACGTCATATCACTTTTTTGGACGATGGATGAAACAACGCTGATATGTTTGGAAATGATGACAAATTGTGGTGGTACTATCAGAAATTTAATGCAGCATGTTGGGGAGGTGACTGATTATGACTTTGCGCGTACGAGTACTCATTTCAACATATCAAGTTATGATTACGGAGTGCCAAAATCATTGGATTCTGTTTGGTGAGGATCGTGTGTCATAAATGCTTTTTCATGGTATGTCGTCGTTTATTATGACGATTCCCCCCCCCCAACTTAATTATGGTCGTCCACGACATGTTTTGATGTATTTTTGGAATATTTTAATTAAATCCATAAAAGTCGGTGGAGACGTACCTGGGGACCTACCTTATGGTGGAGTAGCAGCAAAAGGTTTGACGGAGTAATGGAAACAGTGAGTAACAACAACAAGGAGTAATAGCAACAACGGAGTAACGACGATGGCGGAGTAGCGGCAGTTGCGAAGTAACAACACCGGCGGAGTAACGATAGTTGCAAAGTAACAGGACTGGCAGAGAACCAACAGTTGCAGAGTAACGACACCAACGAAGTATCGACAGTTGCGGAGTAACGACACCGGCGGAGTAACGACAGTTGCGGAGTAACAACATCAACGAAGTAATGGTAGTTGCGGAGTAATGGCACCGGTGGAGTAACGAAGTTGCGGAGTAACAACACTTAGTGAAGTAATCAGTACACACCAGTGGAGTAACAACAACGTCTTTATAGAAGCATTGGTGGAGTAACAGTGCCGAGTGTTACATTTCTCCTAGCCATATTCCTTTGTTATTCCTGCAAAATACAAACAAGTCAGAAATAACATTTTTTTTTTTTTTTTAAGGCAGAGTGATAGTGTCCTTCATCCCAACAACCATTAAATCAGATGAGTCAGAAAGGTGTTTGACAAAGGCATTTCTAGAGGCTGGACGTGTCTGTTTACTAAGAACGAGGTATGATTCTCATCTATTGTAACTAATCTAACCGTTCCATTGTCAAACATTGCGTCCACTTGATATGGCCCCATCCAGCGAGTGAAAAGCTTGCCTTTGAAATCCTTAAATCGGGAATCGTACAATAATTCCCAATCTCCCACATGAAACACCTTACTTTTGATAAATTTATCATGCCACTTCATTCTTTGTTGTTGAACAACAGTGGTCTTCTGGATAGCTACTAACCGAATCTCGTCCAACTCATTCAGCTATTCTAGTCGGTGTTTTTGTGCTTCTGATGGGTCTAGGCCTACTTCTAGAGCTGTCCTGAGTGTACTGATCTCAAATTCCACTGGAAACAAGGGGACTTTCCCATAGACTAATTCAAATGGAGAAAACCCAATTGTGTTTCGCCATGTTGTTCTGTATGCCCATAAAACTTCTAGAAGTTGACAAAGGCATTTCTAGAGGCTGGAGGGTGGTATAGTTTTAGACGGTGTCCGTTTACTAAGAACGAGGTATGATTCTCATCTATTATAACTAATCTAACCGTTCCATTGTCGAACACTGCATCCACTTGATATGGCCCCATCCAGCGAGTGCAAAGCTTGCCTTTGAAATCCTTAAATCGGGAATCGTACAGTAATTCCCAATCTCCCACATGAAACACCTTACTTTTGATAAATTTATCATGCCACTCCATTCTTCGTTGTTGAACAACAGTGGTCTTCTGGACAACTACTAACCGAATCTCGTCCAACTCATTCAGTTGTTCCAGTCGGTGTTTCTGTGCTTCTGATGGGTCTAGGCCTACTTCTAGAGTTGTCCTGAGTGTACTGATATCAAATTCCACTGGAAACAAGGGGACTTTCCCATAGACTAATTCAAATGGAGAAAACCCAGTTGTGTTTCGCCATGTTGTTTTGTATGCCCATAAAGCTTCTGGAAGTTTCTATGCCCAGTCCCGGCAATGACTTGCTACTGTCTTGGTCAAGATATTTTCCAATACCTTGTTTGTGCTTTCTACTTGCCCGTTCTCCTGGGGTCGATAGGGGGTTTTCACTCTATGTTTGACTCCATATTTCTGCATCAGCTTTCCTATCATGTGAGATGTGAACTGTGACCCTCCATCCAACACAATTTCCCTTGGAGTACCGTATCGGGCAAAGATTTCTTCAAAAAGAAATTCTTCCACTACTTGTTCTGTTGCTCTTGTGACCTCTTTGGCGTCCACCCATTTAGTTACATAATCAGTGCAGACCAGGATGTAATCTTTCTAATGAGAAGGTGGGTTGAAGGGTCCAACAAAATCAATGGCCCATTTCTCAAACGGTTCAAGGACTATCTGGGGATGTAGAGGCATTTCATCTGCTTTCCCAGGTTGTCCCATCCGTTGGCAGCTATCACACCTTCGAACATAATCTCGGGCATCACAAAAGATGTAGGGCCAGTAATATCCCATTTGCAACACTTTGTGACTTGTTCTTTTATCTGCAAAATGTCCTCCACAGGGTCCATCATGTGCAACCTTCAGTATCTCATAGATATTATCTTTTGCCACACAACGTTGAATCTGTTGGTCAGCCCTTGTATGAAAGAGATATCCTACCATCCATGAATATCGGGTACTCTGGTGAATAATCTTCCTTTGCTCCTTATATGACAGATGATGAGGCACCTTTCCTGAAGCAAGATAATTAGCAATATCTGCATACCACGGAGTGTTAGCAGATACTGCAAAAAGATGTTCATCCGAAAAATTATCTTCAATCGGTGTATCCTTACCCTCATGTTCTATCCTAGATAAGAAATCTGCAATCACATTGTCCTTCCCTGGTTTATCTACTATAGTAATATCAAATTCCTGTAGTAGAAAAAGACATATTGTGATACGACCAGGTGTAACAGGTTTATTCATTAAATACCTGATAGTTGCATGATTAGTATGCACAAAGGTAGGATACCCGGTAATGTAGTGTCGGAATTTATTGATGGCGTAAATGACAACAAGGAACTCTTTCTCAATCACTGTGTAGTTTAATTCAGCAGGAGCCAAATTCTTACTACCGTAGTAAACTGCGTATGGAATTTTGTCATCTTGTTATCCTAATACTGCACCAACCGTTGTTTGGGAAGCATCCATATGAATATGGAAAGGTAATGCCCAGTCCATCTCTCTAAGGATCGGAGCACTACAGACCAATTGCTTGATTCTCGTAAAGGTTGCATCACAGTCCTCTGTCCACACAAAATCTGAATCTTTTGTTAGCAATTGAAAAAGTGAGTGTGCTACTTTAGCAAAATTTTCTATAAAACGCCTGTAATAACCAACACAACCATTAAAGCTGCGTACCTGCGTGGGTGTTTTGGGTGTCGGGAAATGCTGAATTACCTTTTTCTTTGCTGGGTCCATCCAGATTCCTTCAGCTGAGAGAAAATATCCCAAAACAATACCCTCTTCCATCATCATATGGCATTTTGTCGTACTCAACGAGACACACGCTTGTATACACCTTTCGAGAATTTTTTCTAAATTTTTCAGCCCTTCAAGAAATGAATCCCCATATGGAGTAAATTCATCCATGTAGATTTCAACACTGTCATCTACCAAATCATAGAAGATTCCCAAAATTGCCCTCTGGAATGTTGCAGGAGCATTACACAGGCCAAAAGGAAGGACCCGATATGCGAATGTTCCCCAGGGGCATGTGAAAGTGGTTTTATCCTAATCTTCAGGAGCTATTTGGATCTGGTTCTACCCACTAAACCCATCTAGAAAAGAAAAAAACTTTTTTCCAGCCAATGTGTCCAGAACTTGATCAATAAATGGCAAAGGAAAATGATCTTTCTGCGTTGCCTTATTTAATTCTCGATAATCCACGCATATTCACCATTTACCATTTTTCTTAGGGACCATTACTAATGGGGAGACCCATTGGCCATCTGAGATGGGGTAAATAAAACCTACATCTAGTAATTTCTGAAGTTCTTCTTTCACAACATTTTTCAATGCGAGGTTCATCCTTCTCTGAGGTTGTCTCATAGGACAACAATCCTCCTTAATGTATATATGATGGGTACATGAATTAGTAGGGATCCCTTTCATATCTGTATAATCCCAGGCGAAGGCCTCTTTGTGTTTCCGAAGGACATCCACGAGTTGCTTCTTCTAGGATTCTGATAGGGTTGGATGAATATTCAGGGTTTTCGCTGGTTCTAGTTCTACTGGGACACTTTCACTAGGTGCATCAACAGGTAGCTCCTTTGATCCTTCTGCTGTTTCAATTGTTTACTGAGTCTCACGACTTAGGATAGATTCTAGGAATTGTTGATTTGTTTTAGAAACAGAGCAAGGATCATCCATAAAAGAGGTGATTACATCATCTTCCGATTCTATTTTCAACTAAAGGGCTTGTCCAATAGTGAGAACTGGCCTCAATTCCTCATTTTCTGTTTCTGACTCTTTCCTAGATAAAAATTTCTTGCTTCCTGCTAGTTTTATGGATGGATTTGATTCCGGAAGTGGGTATAACACTAAGTTCTTAATGTTGTGCCCATTGGAAATAACCATGTTCCCTGATCAGCACCCAATGTAAGCATCTGCAGTAGCCATCCATGGTCTACCCAATATCAACGGATGTCTACCCACCGAAGATTGCGTCTGTAAGACCATGAAATCTATGGGATAGTGCCATGAATCCACTGAAATTGTTACATCTTCCAACTTTCGTACAGGTTTGACTGTGGATCGGTCTGCCAATTCCAATACTTTGGTGTATGTTTCAAGTTACGAAGACCTAATTCATACATGGTTTCAGTGGTGATAACATTGATGGTAGCACCCAGGTCTACCAACACATTCATAATCTGTACCCCATTAATTTGTACTGTCAGAATTTGGTTCCCCGGATCTCCATACTTTTCAGGCATTGACTTTCTCGTCATGAAATCTGATAATTTTCCCATAACATGAATGCTAAGGGGGTCTTTGGATTTCTTTGTAGGTTTCTTTGAACAATATTCCCTAAGAGTCTTTGCATATATTAGCACATCCTTCATAGCTTGTAACAAGGGAATTTTAACAAATAAGTTCTGCAGTTCTCCTAATAAATCAAATTCAGCTTGAGGGCTTGATTTACTCAAAGTTAGTCTCTCTGGGTAAGGTGGTTCAGATTGATGTTGTTTTACAGGAGATGCCTAGTTTCTATCAGTTTGTTTTGGCTCTTTACTAATTGGTTTTGATTCCTTACCTTCACTGTCGATTTGTTCAATGGCAACTGGAGGAGGTTGAACATCAACTGTCCGCCTTGATCGTAGATTCATTTCATACAACTATGCAGTGGAAATGCTATATGAAGGTAGGTTAAGAATGTCGGTTTGATGAACTCCCCTGCTATTAGGATTCGGATCAGGTTGGATTGGGAGCTGAGGATGGGCAGATTGATTACCCGGAGGCACATTAGAGGGCAGTTGGAGTTGCTTCTATGGCATCGATTGAGGAAATTTCCCAGGAGGGGATCCTCGCCAAGTTGGAGCCCATCGGGAGCTTGAATTGGCTTGAGGGTTCCACTGTTGCCATGGTGGAAACTGGTATTGTGGCCACATGGAAGGATAGGGCATGGACTAAGGATTCATATTAGAATTATTGAAATACTGAGATGGATTTGAGTACATACCTTGATTTCCCATTGGTGGTCGAGGTTTCCATGGCTTTTTAGACCCCATGAGGTACAATTGCTCCATGTATTTCCCCATTCCTTGAAATACTACTTTCAGGTCTGGCAGGGAGGGGCATGAGCTTGTTGCATGATTTAGCTCGCAGATTGCACATTCCTCTATGGAATTTAGTGGACATTTCCTCTCTGGATGCTTCTTTCTACATGTCGGGCAGAATATTGCCATAGTCCTGTCCAATTCCAGTTGCTTCTATTTTACTTGCAGCGTATCCATCTAATCTGACAGGGTGCTGAGGATATCCGTTATCAGATTGTCTAGCAGGTTTCCAAATTCCAAGAGTATTTCTGAGATGCTAGCAAATCACACAGGTGTCATTAGTTCACTATGTTGAGAATGTTAGGTGTACTCTGGAGGATCCTCTTCACAACTTTGTGATGACTTCTAGGCCGTCGATTCTTTATCCAATTCAACCCCACTCATATTACATTGCTAGTTGGAAAGATTAAAACTTTGATATAGAGTTCATTAATATGGTTGAGCAACATTGTTTGCAATTCGTCTTGAAGAAAGGTGTAGCAAATATTGAAAGTGTTGTCGATTTTGTGAGAAAGATAGTGAATGAGAATTCTTGTATTGCAGATGAATGGAGAATCAATGATCACAAAAAAAAATCGCTCCATAATGAAGCTTCCTGAAGTGAGATTGTTGGACCTGAACTAGTTCGTTTATCTCTTCATGGATATGTTAGTGTCCATGAGGTGTTTCTATACTACAGTCAATTGAACACAATGCCTCTACACCATATGACAACAATGAATATCAGTGAAAGTTCAGAAACAAAACTTATGCAGTGATAGCACGCCCCACAAGTTTGCAGTGATAGCACGCCGCACAAGCTTTGTACATGTATTTTTGCAGCGAGATGTGACCTCCATGACAATAAGCTCATTTAAGGCAATTAGAAGGTGAAGCTAAATTTTTTATTAGTCGACCCTCAGTTTTCATATGTAGATCATACAAGTGAAGAAAACTTGAAAATAACCCCCGTTGTGCAACCTCGCTACGCAAGTGTTGTAGCTCACAGTTGCGTAACGAGTTGTAGCTGCACACTACACAACTGTGACAGAGACAACTAGTCAGCTCCATATCAACATCCACGGGTCAAGAAATTGTACCAACTCACCCTCATCGACTCTATAATCTTAAAGCCATTGTAATGAATATTTAGAATCTTAATTTCTTAGATAGTTTGAATGTAATAAATGAGTCAAAACAAATATCTATTTTCTTGGAAAACAATTTTCAATTGTTTYTMTTTTGATTGTAACTAGATCCTATCTTTTAGAGGTGATTTATCTCATATCCCTGGATCCAAAGGAGAGTTATTTTGTATATATTTCATGATTCTCAATGAAGAATAGGTTCGACTTGAAGGAGGAAAGTCCATTGTACTGTGTTATTTTTCTAAATATCTATATGATTTAATGCAGAAGCACAATACTTTAGTTGAAGAAGAGATTCATGATAGTGATGTTCTAAGTGTGTTACTTCCTGTGTTCAATGTTTATTTCCATTTTTTGTTTAAATCTTCATATATATATATATATATATATATATATATATATATGGAATACATCTTTTATTTGATGTTCCATTCATACAGTGAGATACTTGTCATTTTGTTAAGATTGCATGTTCATAATTCATTTTTAGTTTGGTGATTTGTTCATGGAAACTTATTCTTTTTAGTGATTCTTTTAAAGTTACATTAAGAATTCATCCTAAGATAGATGCTCTTGGTGTAATGGGTTGTTAATCTTGTCTTTTCTTATACCATCTCAGTATTGATCTAATTGCTGAAAAATATCATTTACCTTGCCTCTGTTTTCTGAAAGTACATCACCAACCATTGACAATATATCCTTAAGCTCAGACATTTTACTTCGTTTTCCAATGGTTTCTTCCTCAATCTTTTCCTACCAATATTTTTAAATTCAAACCTATCTTGTCTTAATATGACCTCTGTGCATTTATTGATGAATTATTTTATCTATTATCAATCATTAGACATCTTAAAGATCCCTCTCTGGTTGGAAGGGTTAGAGTCCAACCTAAACTTGGTTTGAAGGTTACGCATGTGGTTTTCCTCCCACGACCTAGGGAAATTATAGGAGGACAACATTTTGGCACCATTGTTGGGGAGCGAAAGTGAAATCTTCCATGGGATAAATGACAAAGTTCAGTTTTGACTTATGACGGTGAACAAAATCCAAACACGTGAAGGTTGTACCATTCACCCGACGACTCCAATATTAGTTGTATCCAGATGTCAGAGTATCAATGGAGACTCCACTATCTGAAGGTTTTAAATATTGAAGAAGGTACTAGGGACTCCACTGGATTTGATGAAGAACTCAGATGTTGCTACAATTGTTTCAAGGTATGAACGTTTGGACTTTTCACAGATTTATGGTTTTTCAAGTCCTTTACCCAAGAATTGATATTGTTTAAGGAATGGTACAAAATTTAATGGTGAGGATTTGAGTTTGACTTTGAAGCATATATCAAAATTTTGTGATTTCACTGAGCTTCTTAGAGTTAAACATGAAGATTTTTTCCTTAGACTGTTTCATGATTCATTCCAAACAAAATGTAGAACTTGGATTGATGGTTTACCCGCCAAATCCATAAGATCTTTTTCAGATTTTTGGGTTACTTTCTTGTAAACATGGATGGAAAAGACCGAATTTGCAACAAATTGTGTTAATATTTCATATTTCACATAATGGAAATCTATGTGCACAGATGAAGAAGTGGAATAAATTTTTTCTTCACTTTTATCTATTTATTTACAATCAAGCAAATTTAGTTTTGAGGATAGGATTAATTTCTTAGGGACATTTGTTGGGAAACTTGAGAAAGATTTAGAAGCTTTAGAGATTCAAATCCAGTCCCAAGATTTCCACTATCAAAACCTATCTTTTGAAGACCTTTTCCAGTTGCCCTTATTTGTCAAGAATGAGGAATGTTTTGATCATGAGTTTGACAGTTCATAATTAAAACCATGGTCTAATTTAGACAACACATATGAATTGTAAAACCATAACAATCAAATCACAAAATACCTTGATGATAAACAAACAAAATTCATCCTCTGTGATCCTATATCTGACTATATGGAGGAATGTTTCAGCTTAAATGTTCAATCATGTTTTCACTGTGAATATCAGAGCCATTATCAGTGGTTTTTTTCATTACAATGTACAGTTTGCATTTGGTTTAAGCAAGATCAAGGAGTCACATTATCTCAGCAACGTTGGATTGGTTACATTGGAATTTTGAAATTACTTTATTCAACAGTTGTTCTCAACGACTTAGTGTAGGTAGCAGTTTCAGTAAGCTCAACATTCTGAACATTTTTTGCAGGAGACAATTTTCAACTTGTAGTTTTAGTTTGAAGATTGTAGTTTGATTTCAGTTTCAGAATGAATTAGTTGCAGGTCATATCAGCATCAGATTGCAGAATAGGTCACAAAGAAGGTTGTGGGTTTATAGCCCAAAGGATAAAGGTATTTGGTCAACGGTTCTTTGTCACCTCGCAGGGAGGACGCCATCCCCATTGGAGCCAATGTTAGCACCGTATAAATTTTGTGCAAATTCATAAGTTTTTTCACACTTTTGCAGCGTTTTGACAATTTCGTGACGATAGAGTTTCGTAGCGATGGGGATTTCGCAACGCTCCCAAGTTCGATGATTTCATAGCGCTAAAGCTTAAAGGGTTAAAGTGATCTTGGAACTGAATGCATTTTTTATTTGTTTATCATATCAAAATATTATTTTCCTTTGGAAAACAATTATAATTTTGTATCGCTTATGTTTTGGGGCTTGCTAAGGTTTATATGTGGGGTTTAATAATTTTTTATAAAAATTGTGGGTCTAAGGCCCAATCTCCACTAGCTATCAAAGTCCATGAGTTGAGAACCAAAAACACAGCACATGCCAAATCTCAGCACTCGATACCAATGGAGGAGCTACGAAGGAGCCCACAAGGGGCATTTCATGTGTGCTACATGTTGACTATTAACCAAAATATTTGCATATATGAAGACACATAATATTTATATGCATGGTGCTTGTAGGAGTTCTTGTTTAAGAAGATGTTAAGGAGATGGAACAAGTATATAGTTGCATGGATATCATGCACACAGTGCCATTTTTGGCTATGGACAGATGTGAAAATGTCACTTCATCTCTCAAAGGAGGCCATCTGTAAGCTATTTCTCAAGACTGTTGTATTAATTAAAAATAAATCTGGCAATTTTTCGATCCGTCATGGAGGCATTCGAATGATAAATATGTTGGTCAGTTGGGGGTGTTCATTTCAAACCCTAGCATGCCAAACAAATGTTGAAACCCCTAG
>WSFP011410898.1:0-24619 GCA_009831015.1 Picea engelmannii
TCTGGTTCAAAAAGTGTCATATAACAAAGAGGACATAACTTTGTCTTCTGAATATAGTTTGAGCTAGTCTTCAACAATGAAATAGAAAATAGAATAATAACTTTGAATCTATATCGGCCATCTAAATCTATATATATTGAAATGATGCTAGAGATTTTATCTAATCCAATCAATCATATTCTTGATTTATGGATGTTCTTTACTTGATTGCCTCTTGTTCAACACATCAAAGTTAAAAGGGTTATTAGACTCCCTCCTCCACTAATTCAAATTCCAAAATACAAATGAGATTTGGAGGAGGTCACATTATTTGAGGAGTTAAATATTGTCACCTAATGTTGGCACTCTGATAGTCATTATTCATCAATGAGGGCGAAAAAATCTCTTGATTTTTTCATCCTCTCAATTGATTGAGATGTGATGGATATTGAATATAGTCAATAGTGTAAGATTTAAGTCCCTTTTTTATGGATTCTCATGAGATTGCTTCAAAATCTCTCAATCATTGTCGTGTTAGTCTTCCTGCTAACCAAACCACATTATTCCATGCAATGCAAATCACAAAATCAACCAAAAAACATTTAAGATACTAGATATATTTCACATGCATTTGAACTTAAGCAAATCACACATTCAAATAAGCAAAAGTTGAAATCATCTAGTTTGGTCATTAAACACAAGAATGTCTAGGAAGGGCTTAGGTTCATGAGGAAAATACATCAAAAATTATGACAACAGGATAGTCAATAAATGGAACTCTAAGGGCCCATCATTAACCCCCAACTAGAGGGTTGCATGCTTTTGTAAAAAAAATAAACCTCAAAATTGATACTGCCATGTTCACTCATTATCATCTTGTTGTTCTCTGCATACTTCTCTAATCTTGTATCTCATGATTTGTGTGATGAAATCCCTACTATGGTATCCCACCTCTTATTCCATGGTGCTCCATCTGCTCTCCTCTTTCTCCATATCCATTTCTCCTATAGATTGTCAAGATGGAGTGGGGTGTGGAAGAAGAGGGAATCTAAGCCTCAAGCCAATCCAACTAATCATTTTTTTTGTTAAACTCTCTACATATAGTTGAGATATGTAGAGGGAAACCTTTGGTTTTTGTTTGGAGTGAGGTTTTTCCTTCTTCAGAGCAGGGGTTTGTTCCTCCCACCTACTTTTGGCACAACTAAAATACTCTATTTCCTAATTTTTTCATAGTGGTTTAATACTGGATTGTAGTTTCATTTTGCTTGTCTCTTAAAATAGGGATAAACTCTACATCTAAAGTTAGTTGGGCATGATTCCTTAGTACATCCTCATGCCTAGTGGTTTCAACCCTTACCCATAAACTAAATAAAATTTAAACATCAAAATTTTCTCCTTCTCATGGCAGTTGTGATAGATCTTAGTGAAATCATTTTCGTTGTCCATTTGGAAGGGTAGATATTTGGAAATCTTATTTAGTTGGAACTTATGCCACTGCTCTCTTAGTCACATGGTGTAATTCCTTGTTGGAGGTTTGCATGAGAGCATTTACTTTGCAAGATCTATTGGTCTAACAATAGAGCTATCCAAAACAACGATCTTCTACTCTAACAATATAGCTATCCAAAACAACAACCTTCTCAACCTAGCTTTCAATTTCCTCTATTTGTTTCTCTAGTTCCATTCTCATGGTCAAGTTCTCATTCTCCAATTGTTTTATAATATCCATGTGTTGCATTTTTTAATTTGGGACTTCTCTTGAAGATCAAAAATCACCTATTCATGTTGCACTAAAGAAATTTTTGTATCTTTGATTTCTACATCTCTCTTTGACTATGCAATAGTCCCACATTTTGGGACCTTTTCCCTTGCCTCCTCCAGTTGATCTAGGAGGTCTTGTACATTGGTTTCAACAAGCCTTATATTCGCAAGCCCTTAGGTTTCTTCCATACCCATTCTAGGACCAGATGGAGGGATCTCTTTTATGCCACATGTGGTAGGGTTAGGTAGAGGAATTCATATTTCTTGGGCTACTTGAGATTTTTTCTAGCTCGTGGCTTCCTAATTTTAACTTTTTTAGCTCATGATGAGGTTCCTTGAAAAAAAACATTAGATTTTAGAGTAGCACGATCTAATTCAAAATTTTCACACAATTGAGCATGTCTAGCATATTTTTTCACTATAGCAAGATCACCAAAATTAACCCTATCAAGTCCACCACCATAGAACTCAACAGTTAGGAAGTTATGGGCATGAATGGGATGACCCCCTATTTCCAATAAGGTAGTAGCAAATATCTTTATTCAAATCCCCTATTTTTGGAATAACATCCTTGCAAATTTCCTCTATTTGTATTTTATTGTTAGTCTTCCTCTTTTTCTTATGATCGGTTCCTACTTTGGATTTCACTTTCCTTTTCTTCCTTGGCTTTATGATAGGGTCTACCTCTTCGTCTCTATTAGCTTGCAAAGCTGAAAATTCCTCTTCTCTTATTGTCAAAAATTTATCTCATGAAACCTCATGTGATTGCCTTGCCAATGCATCACATATGAGTAGCTTTACAAGCCCATGGTCGGCTAAAGTTGTTGGTTTCCCTTTTTGTACTTTTATACTTATCTCCTTGAGGGATTGGGACAAGAATTATGGGACACTCAAGTTTTCTTCAATCTTTTTGTGAGAGTAATACCTTAATTTAGATAACATCCTAAAGTGGTAGACATGTACTAGGTTGTATCTCCCTTCATATGTTATGTATTTAATTAGGCGTAGGACCACATAATCCCTATGTTAGGGTAAACTAATCCTTTCATACCCTGTTTGGTATCCACCATGGATTCATATGTCAAAAAATAGCTTGTTTGGCCTCTAGGGTCAGGATTCTATCTTCTTTGTCCCAAGGTAGTCCAATAGGGAACCTTGCCACCCTTAAAATGATTTATGTATCAACTTATATCTATAATCCTATAACTATAGCAAGGCACCCCTGGTATTTCTCTCTGGTAGCATGAGTTTGGAAAAATTGGGCGAATTTCATGGTTAAATCGTCATCAAAACCCTGCAATCTATTAAAATATTCAAGCCATTGAACTTTCTAGATTTTACACACAAGTCAAGAAACAAACCTTCCTCAAACTCTATCAAGCATATAAATGAATAGTATAAAATTATAATAAATCAATACTAATTAATATCAAATAAATTAATTCTATCCACAATTCATTAATTCAAAAGCAAATTAAGATAGAAATGCACAATGAATTGGGGAGGAGAGAGAAGAGAGATCTTTTATTTATAAATCAAATATGATAACAAGATTTATACCTCATTCTTGTCGTCAACACCTTTATCCCCAAGTTTGGGTTCCTCCAACTTGCCATTTATCAATCTCAACTCTACCAAAGAGTCATGTTCTTACTCTGAAAGGGAAATCCAATGAGGATTTATACCTTACACAAGACTGACAAGGCTTGCAGAACCAAAAGGTTATGACCAGGAAGAGACTATAATAAAACTAGGTTAAATATCTAGATGATCTCAAGCATGAAAGTATAATAACTAGTCTTGGCCTGATCCAAATTCAGATCCAGGAGCTTGATGGGGCTCAAAAGGCCTAAAAATCAATGTTCTCAGAATGGGTTCAAAACAGACATGTGTGTAGGCCTAGTCGATACTAACCCATCGCAACTTGAACGGGCTCAAACGGACGTTGTATGCTCCTGATATCACGTTCTGTTCGTTTTCTCAAATAGGCAAAAAGTCAACAGGTCAACAGGCAAAAAAAGTCAATGATGACATCAGCATGACGTCATCATGTTGATGTAGCATTGGGAAATGCGGCAGCACAACAACAGGGTAACTGGGTAGATGACAGTGGTCCAATTACGTTTTGACAAGTGGCACATTTTGTGGGCAAATGAAAAGGTGTCATGTGGCACCCCATCATTTGTTTGGTTAGATAAAAAAAATTGGAGGCTAGAGGAATCAAACCCATGACCTATAGCATGGGGGAACGTGTTTGGGACAAGTCAAAATGCCAATGCGCCAAAGGTGGTGCTTGATATTACAAGCCCATTTTAAAAAATTTAAAGTGTAAGGATTGGGGCAGATTCATAGCACCTTCCCACCATATGAATTGGGGGCGGTGACCATAAACCATGCACAAATGTTGGGGCACGGTCCTATCAAATATTACCATGTGACCTTTACTTGCGGGCTAAGGGCCAGCACGTAGCCCTTAGGGGATGGCGCTTGGCCTTTTATTACCATGTGACCCTGTTTTGGAGCGCGCTCCCAGGCCCTTGGGGCTAATTTTGATTTTTCTTACAACAGTGGGTTATTTACCTATAGTTTTGGCCCAGATTGGGTAGTTTTGGAGATTGTTTTCCATTATTGGGGGATATTGGGCCCTTTTGAGGCCAGGTCTTGGGGGAAGTTAAGAGATGGTTACCAAATTCAGATCTATATAAACTAGGCCTTCTTGAGTCCATGGGAGGAGATTCAAAGCAGGTTTATGCTGAAGATTTGCCAAGCCAAAGCCATTTTTATGCAGGGAAGTTGTTGAGGAGCGCACCTTTGCAGGCCAATTCTGGGAGCTCCAGTCATCTGATTTGAGTGTTGTTTCTTCTGTTGGGTTCTAGAGATCTGGTAGAACAATACCAGATCAGTTTTGTAACCTTTTGGCACTGATGTGATGTACTTATTGAGATTTTAATAGAAAAAAGAAAGCCTCACCCACTGAGACAAAGGCTCAGAGATGTAGGCGAGATTGTCGAACTCTGTTATCACATTGGTGTTATGGTTTGGTGTTGTTTTATGCTTCATTTTAGTTATGTACATGTTTATATAGTTTTTATATATTTTTTATACTTCTTCCTCTTTCTTTAAGGTTCCTAACTGGTTAATCAATACATGCATAATAACTCAACCATTGTCGTGTAAAAGATCTTTTCAGATCAAGTGGTATCAGAGCTAGTTGACGTTTGGATTTGAGTTTTGCATGTTAACCAGGGAAAAGCTACTTTGTGGTGAAGGCGATCTTGTTTAAGAGAATCCATTGATTGGATTGAGAAAGAGAACTTCTCGAAGCGAGAATATGGCATCGAAAGAGGGACTTTCTTAGGATGAGAAAGAGTTTCGAAAAAATTTATTTGCTATGTCGGAGATGATGAAGGTTTTGTACGAGGATAACGAAAGAGACCAGTTTTGGGTGAATATTTAAAGGGAAAAAGTGAAGAAGGAGAGGATCCTCCTCAGATTCCTCCTCCACCTCCATCATCACCTCCTTCTTCTCCTTCTTCTTCAAGTTCAAGTTCTAAATCCAATGCAAAGAAACATGTTCATAAACATAAGAATGAAATGACATTATTAAAATTTGATATTAAATTTGAATTGCCCATATATGATGGTGAAGTTAATGCAAAGAGACTTGACAATTGGGTCAGACAGATGGAGGTCTATTGTAGCGTGCAACAGATCAAGGATGAGGTCACACAAATCAAGTTGGCATCTTTGAGACTTGCAGGCACAACAATCATTTGGTGGCAAAGCAAGTTGCAAAACAGAACACAACAAGTGGGTAATTTATTTCCATCATGGAAAAGTTTAATTTATGCACTTAGGAAGCAATTCTATCCTTTGGGTTATAAAGAGAAAGCATTAATTGAATGGAAAGATTTAAAACTAAGAAAAGGACAAATAGTGCAAGAATTCACAGATGGATTTCGAAAAATGGCATTGATGTTAGATATTCCTTTACATACCCAAGAAACTCTTATGAAGTATATAGGAGGTTTACCTGCACATATTCAAAACATTGTATTCATGTTTGGACCAAATAATATTGATGAGGTTTTGGTTCAAGCGACATACATTGAAGCAAGGAAAACAGGTGTTGGTGTATCAGGGGAATCGTCTTCAAGGAACGAGGACAAGAGGAAATGGCATGGAAAGAAGTCAAGTTCAATGGCAAGAAAGGAAGAGAGGCCCTCTTGAAAACATTACAAGAAAGAGGGGCATGATGAGGGCCATTGTTGGCAGTTGCATCCTGAGAAGAGGCCAAATTGGTTCAAGGAAAAGAAGGGGAGGCAAACAGTTGCAGCGACAACACGACCGACATACTTGGGATCGGATTCAGGTGACAAATCTAAAGTCTCATTGGTTGGTATGACAGGTAAAATTGGTGAAGGAATTGATTGTAGAGGTAACTTGTTTCATATAAGGGTCATCATGTGACACACTAAGGTTGATACATTAGTCGATAGTGGATCTCAATCTAACCTAATTTCTGAATAATTGGTTAAGCAATTGGGGTTAAGAACACAGATACATCATAATCCATACACACTTAAATGGATAAGCAACAATCATCAAATGCACATAACCAAGTAGTGCACATTAAAATTTTATATTTCATCTAAGTATGTGGACGAGTTAACATGTGATGTGGTGCCACTAAGTGAATGTGGAATGGTCTTAGGCAGTCCATACTTATCTAATCGTAAAAAAATATTCCACGGGACAAAGAATCAATATCAATTAACCAAAGCAGGTCAAGATTATGTGGCTCATGCTCATCATGTAAAGGCAAATAAAACTCTTCAAACTATGGAACAATTAAATAAGGCAATTCAGGCAATCAACAAACCTATAATTGTTTTAAATCAAGTAATTGATCTTAAGCAAGAACAAGAGATGATTGTAGAATGGAAAATCAATCCCAATTTGCTTCAAGATAAGCTCATGTCGTGCAAATATTACAAACATATCAGCTTGTTTGTAGTCATATTTTTTATGTTATCATTAGTAATGTTGTCTACATGGATGATAGTGGCTTCAGTAAGATGTGACAGGGTTCAAATGGCTAACAATATGATGTCAGTTGTCATGATTGTGTTACAGTTGATCTTGATAAGACAGGTGCACAGGACAGAGTTCATATACAGAGGACAAGTCGGGTGGCCTATCCCAAGCTTGTTGAATGGTCCGTAACATTTTGGGGACAAAAGGTCCTTTAGTGGGTAGGTGTGATCCAGATTCAAATCCAGGATCTTGATGGGGCTCAAAAAGGCCTAAAAATAAATGTTCTCATAATGGCTTCAAAACAGCCGTGTGCATAGACCTCATCGATATGAACCCAACACAACTTGAACAGGCTCAAACGGACGTGATATGCTCCTGATATCGTGTTTTGTTTGTTTTCCCAAACAAGCAAAAAGTCAACAGGCAAAAAAGTCAATGTTGACGTCAACATGTTGACGTAGCATTGGGAGATGTGGCAGCACAGAAGCAGGCTGACTGGGCAGATGACAGTAGTCCAATTCTGTTTTGACAAGTGGCACATTTTTTGGGCAAATGAAAAGGTGCCACGTGGCCCAGACGTGGGCTGCCACGTGGCACCCCATCATTTGTTTGGTTGGATAAAAAAATTTGGAGGCTAGAGGAATTGAACCCGTGACCTCTAGCATGGGGGAACATGTTTGGGACAGGTCAGAATGCCAACGTGCCAAAGGTGGTGCTTGTTATTACAAGCCCATTTAAAAAAAATTAAAGTGTGTTAAATGTTAGAGCAGAGGCGAAAGGGGGCTGAGGATAAGCCCCAGCCTGCGGATTTATTGGCATATCCCACATAACCAAAGGCCCGACGCTGCTCCACTCCACATTTCGACGCAAATATTTGGGGCGGATTCATAGAACCTTCTCGCCATATGACTTGGGGGCGGTGACCATAACCCAGGCCCAAATGTTGGGGCATAATCCTATCAAATATTACCATGTGACCTTTACTTGCGGGCTAAGGGCCAGCGCGCAACCCTTGGGGGCTGGCGCTTGGCCTTTTATTTTCATGTGACCCTGTTTTGGAGCGTGCACCTAGGCCCTTGGGGTTAATTTTGATTTTTGTTACAACAGTGGGTTATTTGCCTATAGTTTTGGCTCAGATTGGGCAGTTTTGGAGATTTTTGGCCATTATTGGGGGATATTGGGCCCTTTTTTAGGCCAGATCTTGGGGGGAAGTTAGGAGATGGTTACCAACTTTAGATCTATATAAACCAAGCCTTCTTGAGGCCATGGGAGGAGATTCAGAGCAGGTTTATGCTGATGATTTTCTAAGCCAAAGCCATTTTTATGCAGGGAAGTTATTGAGGAGCGCACCTTTGTGGGCCAATTCTGGGAGCTTCGGTCATCCGATTTGAGTGTTGTTTCTTCTGTTAGGTTCTAGAGATCTGGTAGAACAAGACCAGATCATTTTTTTAACCTTTTGGCACTGTTGTGATGTACTTATTGAGCTTTGAACAGAAATAAGAAAGCCTCACCCACTAAGACAAAGGCCCAGAGACGTAGGCGATATTGTCGAACTTCGTTATCACATTGGTGTTATGGTTTGTTGTTGTTTTATGCTTCATTTCAGTTATGTATATTTTTATATTTCTGCTATATCTCTTCTATACTTCTTCCTCTTTCTTTAAGGTTCCTAACTGGTTAATCAATACATGCATAATAACTCAACCATTGTCCTGTAAAAGATCTTTTTGGATCATGGCCCTTTCCCCCAAAATGGAACTCTTATTTACATGATTATGAAGTAGTTCTAGTTGTTGGGGTTTGATATTCAAGGTGTATAATTTCACAACCTCTATGATATCAACTTAGGACCATGCATCTTCTAAGTGAATAATTTTTCTAAGTGTTGTCCCCCTCTTCCCCTCTCCTCTTCTTCCATGTGCAACACTTAGTCTTTTTCAACTTGCATTTCCCTCTCATTTCTCCTCTCTTATCATACTTAGTCATTTTAACACTTTCCATCTCCTCCCCATCTCCATACTTAACCATTTTCCTCTCTTATCCATTCACCTATCTTCATACTTTCATCCCATACTTAGCCAATTTTCTCATTACTCTCATATTCCCTTCTCTTTTCATACTTAATCATTCTTCCCTCTTTCACTCTACTCTCCATATTTCATATTCCACACTTGGCCATTTTTCACTTAGTCATTTTCCCTATTTCATTCCTTGATTTCCATTTATCCATTTTTATCCATCACGTAACCCACCATATTATTTTAATATTATTTCTCTTGTCCTAAGTTTTTTGGGCATATCTCCAAGTGGCACATGGCAGGTGACTGGATGGTGATTGGATGTGACGAGGTTGATTGGGTGATGATTGGGCAATGATTGGGTGACCAAAATATTACCAAGATATGATTTTTTCTAAGGCACTAAGAGCTAAGCTAAGGCACGACTTCCATAATCTCCTTTACTTCACATTAATAATAAGGAAGGACTTTGCATTATAAACACCAATGTTTCAACCACCACAATGCATGTGGAATTAAAAAATGATGATTTAGATCAAAGGCCAAGATTAACCCATGAACCAGATCGATGATGGCTGAGTCTCTAACTTCTCGAGCTCATATCTTGAGTTCATGACCTCCATTTTAAAAAAACTATACATCGCTGCAAAGGTAATTCAATGAGGAAGAGGATGGAAAAAATTTTAAGAGCTTAATTTGGTCATAAATCTCCCATAAATTGAAAGAACAGTTGACTCAGTTTCCATGGTTTGTTGATAAATTTGTTTGGAACATCAACTTCCCGAGCTTATAACTTGAGATCCATAACTCCAAATCTTGCTCAGGAGGACTCATTGGAAATATGGTATGATGAAGATTGATTCTATGATGGTTTTAATGGGTAAGAAATAAAATATCATGTTTAAAATATTAAAACACATGCCACTTTTTAAAATGCATCGAGTTTAAAAATTGGGAAATAAAAGTTTATTAAATGACTCTTATTAAAGACAAAATGGGCCCCACTTCAAGGCACAAATTTCAATGAAATCAATTAATTAACGAGGATTCAATGAAGCATTAATTAAAGTGGTTATTCCAAGAATAAAAGCATGTGGAAGTTCTTAGAAGAACAAAAAACCCTAACTACTCTAAGAAAGCATTGGGAGTAGTTTTAAAAGAATAAAGCATCATCAAAGAAGGGTTAGAATTAGACACCATCAAGAGGTTGGTAGTCAGAAGTTTCTACAGTGGGGAAGATTCTTCCTTCTCGAATTGGCCTGCTAGAACTTTTCTCCCTATGTGTTCTTCTTTATGTTTCTTTCCATCAAATCTTTCATGTATTGTCAGAAACAACATGAAGATTTGGGTCTGAGCAGTTCTTTATCTAAAATATTCAGCCATCTTGTAATATTTCAGTCCTAAGGAAAAATATCCCTCCTTGTAAAAATGAAATTGCAGTTTAATTCGGTTTGTTTAGTTGTCATTGAGATTTTGTAGAGGTTGTTTCAGCCCTCTTGTTTCTGACATTAATAATCTTGTCACATTTGGGATATTGTTATAAATTTATTCTACAAATAACTACTTTAGGGCACAACATTAGTGATTTCCCAGACTTTGAGTTGAAAGAATGTGATTTCAAAAGTATCGTCTATTAAAATATTTTTTGAGTTCCAAAGAAATACTCATTTAAAGTTCTTTGAAGACTTGTCCATTTTTAACTTCATCTTCCAAAAGTCATAGCAGATTCCAGGTTCATTTTATTTATAAGAAAGGCAGAATGTATGTTGAAAGGAGACTCCAAAACCTTGTGGACATAACTCTCTACTCACACATTTTATATTTTCTTTCTTTAAATGATATTATATATATTTGTATAAATGTACATAAGGATTGTACTTTTGTATATACAATATTTGTTGGGAGATATTTCATTTATTGCATAATCATATGAAGAAATCTCCCCACAATTCAACCAATGAGGAGTACCACCTCTATAAAAATGCAAGGGGTTTTATATCCTTATGAGGTTGTTGTTTGGGTTTTGACCAATCTAAACATTAACACCTACCTACGACAAGGAGCTCTATGCCTTGGTACAAGCTATCAAAAAGTGAAAGCACCATTTGATGGGCAATGAGACCATCATCCACACAGATCACCAACCACTCCAGTATTTGAAGGACTAGAGTAAGCTAAAACAAACCAATCACTACAAATGGATGGGGTTCTTAAAAAAGTTTCATCTGGTCAAAAAGTATAAGAAGGGTAGGAAAAACAAGTTGGCGGACATGTTTTCACATCCACCCACATCCAATATTAAATCTTTGTCAACTTTGATGCACATGGATCATTTTACCAATGATGAATATAGAGAAGCATACATAGACGATGAGGACTTGAAGGACTTGTTTCAGCAGTTGCAGGGCCAAATTCATATATAAGAAGGTAACAAAAAGGTTTTCTATCAATTCCAGAATGGTCTAATATACAAGCTTGACAAGCTTTGTGTTCCTAAAGGTGAACAATTGCATCTTATCAGATAGGCTCACGCCTCCAAGGTTGCATGACATTTTGGTGTTGGGAAGACAGTTTCCAATTTACAGAGGTATGTGTACTGGCATAGAATGCAAGAAGATGTAGCACAGTATATTAGAGAATGTATACTTTGTTGTACCAACAAGCCCAGTAATAGGAAGCAAGGTCTATACCATTCCTTACCAGTACCCACTAGACCTTGGGAAAGAATTTCCATGTATTTTGTGGGTGGTTTACAAACCACACGGAAGGGACGTGACTATTTATTTATGTTTTTTGACGGGTTCAACAAAATGTGCATTCTCGTACCTTGTAAAAATACCATCAAGGGAAAGGAAGAAAAAAACTTGTTCTTTGAACAAGTCTGGGCGCACTTTGGGATATCAAGGAGCACCATCTCATACAGGGACACCATATTTCTTAGTGCCTTCTAGACTACATTGTGGGAGAAGATGGACACTAAGCTTAATAGGTCTACAACATTCCATCCATAGATAGATGTGAAGACGAAAATAGTTAACAAGACTTTGTTGCAACTCTTGAGGGGTTACATTCATAAGCATTCGAAGACCTAGGATGAAAATTTGATCTATATACAACACTCTTATAATAGAGTAGTCCACACTTTTACAAGTAAGTCACCTTTTGAAACTTGTTTTGGGTATTTTCCACCTTCACCCTTGGATGGTGTTTATGGATAGCAAGGAGGAATGAGGGAAGACACCATGGGAGAAGCATTAAAATAAGATAAGTTTCTTGAGAAGATCAGGTAGATCCATTTGCAAGTACAGGAGGCGTTGAAGAAGTCACAAAAAAATTACAAGGCTAGACATGACCAACACAAAACAAAGAGAACATTTAGAGTGGGAGATAGAATATGGTTACAACTGAATAAGGAAAGACTACATGATCCCGGTAAGAAGATCAAGGGTTTGAAGTATGGTTCTTTTGAGGTATTGTAAAAGGTGGGAGATAACACATACAAAATCATTCTCCACCCATACATGTGCATTACTCAGTAGTGAATGAGGAGAATATCAAACTCTATGAGCCTTCCATGTTGGATCAATATGAGGAGTAGGTCCTACCTTTCATAGAGGACTTAGCACCAGATGCTCAGGCAGAGTTGGCAAAGGACACAGTTTTACAGAAGAGGTCTAGAAATACAAGATAGGGGAAGCATGACCTTTGGCAGATTGGGCCAAAAGGAGAACTTCCAAGCAAAGCAAAGTGGCACTCCAGGGAGAAGGTAGAGAAAAAAATTTCTCACCTCATTCAGTAAATATTTTGGGGACCAAAAGCCTCCCTAAATGGGGAGGTATGGTTCGGATTGGATCATTATATTATTTTTCATCTATCTTGATGTTTTTGGAGTGGAAAAAATTGGAGAAATCGGCTTGCAGAGTCATTTTAATGGTAGATCCAAGTTCAGAAAATTGGGGTTTGAAACCTTTCGAAGCCATTTTTAGGCATCAAACGACATTTTTTGGGGTCAAAACTTCTCAACATTGCTTAGACTCGTGATGTTATTCTACACATCGATGCCTTTCCAATGGTGCAAAAATCGTGTCAATCAAAGCTTGTATGCAAAGTTTATGCCTCCTGCAAGTTGACCTATAGTGTTGACCACCATGGTACGAGAGGATGCCATGTCAACAATCGTTACTCATGCATATGGGGCTAGACATGTGAGGACTTTCAATAAGATTCTAGAAGGTCCAAAACCTTATCACAATTGAGGATTGAGGAAGTCAAAACCCTAACCTTAGATGACTACCTGGCTATGTTAAATATCAAGCCGCTAGGAGGAGAAGGGGTTCCATTCTATGTTATTGTATTTCATTCCATACCATAGCGGAACAATTTGGAGTGGGAGAATTAGAGAGAATAACATAGGGGTTTAATGTTTTGTAGCATCCTAATAGGCCATAGGTCTCATGTGACTCCATATAGATTTCCCTCTCATTTGTACTTGCATCATTTCCATACCATAAAAAAGAGAGCAAAGCAACCTCACCTTCTAGCTGGGTTTTGTCCTGTAAGGGTTTCCCAGAGAAAATATTTGTGTTATTTTTTGGATGGTGTGTGATTGTATTTTACTTTTCTCTATTTTCCACATTTAATCTATTCCATGCATAAGAAGAAAACTAGTAAGTAAAGATTCTGGAATCTAAAGGAATTTAACCTTCATAGTGTAGATTTTAGTTTTATTTATCAAATCTGTTGTGATGAACTGTTCCAGTGGAATATCCACAACAATTTACATACCAAACACTATCAAAGGTATAGTCTCATTCTTTGAATATTTTAAAAATGAATACAGTAAAACACATAATGTTATTGCACATCATATATTGCATGCATTTCATGTCAATCTATCATGCAAATTTTATAGCCAATAAGAATATATAAATCAAGCCTAAATATTTCATTAACACAACTAAGAATAAATAAAGCTTCTCCATACAAATGTAATAACTGAAGAAAAAATCATACTAAAACTTAAGAGGTTTTTACAAAAACTGAAGAAGTACATACTAATAAATAGAGAAATGAATCCTCTAGAAAACTTACAAAAGTTGAGTTTGAAGATCTCTTGAAGGTATTCAATACAATATTCATTCTCAAATGACAAGACAAAACTTGATAGTCATGCACACTATTTGGATTCAAAAATGCCAATCCTTTGGTGGGTCTTTCTTTTTTTATTTTATCCCTCTCTGACCCTAACTGATTCTTTATTCAAATAGTATCCTTTCCCAAAATAGATGAAGTGGGTGTTGAATTTTAGTTAGGGTTTTGTGCTACAACTTCCTCCTCTTTAGCCATGAATATAGGAAGTGCATACACCACACTGCTAATTTTTGTCCTTTCAATTTCTCATCCTTTTGTTTGATGATGTAGTGGAACTATCTCAAATAATGATCGGACTTTTAAATTGGAATTTGGTTATCTTGGTCCACTGGCTTCTTGTAGGGTAGTCAATGTCAACCATTTTCCTGAAAGTTATATCTAACTCTATAAATCTTATAATCCAATCCATTGAGGGTTGACTCTAATATAATCCAATAATATTACTTAACAATCTAAAATAAAGCAACAATTTGTCAAAAAAATGTTGTCCTTTCAAAGGACCAATCACATCATGAAATTGTTTTATTTTATTCCTTTGATTTAATAGATCCTTATTAAATACTTTTGTACCATACAATCTCTTATTAAATACATCTGTACCATACAATCTCTCATCCTTTGTTCAAGGAGGAGGCAATCCAACTTATACACAAGGCTAGATTGACCCTGGAAAATCTTGTTGGATCTACTAACGGTATTACAGTTTCCTTCAGATACTTAAATCGAGTTTTTCTTTCTATGAAATCCCTACTTTCATTATCATTGTTTTTCAATCAGTTACTCCTAAGAGAGATATTTACTCCTAAGAGAGATATTTCTTGTTGAGACTTGCTATTCATAAATTTGATAACATCATCATCAAAAAAAACCTCAAGTGCACTTTTAAAACGCTTGGTGAAAACCTTAAATGTGGATTTATGTGCATTGAGTGTTCTACATGTTACAACATGCATAAATCATATGTGTCTAACACATATAGGACACATTCCCCATCAAGACATGCGCCTTGTGCTTATATGGTACGTAAGTCTCATGTGTCTAGTGGTTTGACATGAAACACATGCCTTAAAATCAACATTTATGACTTCTTAGTTTCCTACAAATCACAAAGCAACGTTGTTTTGCTCTAATAAATACACTTATTCTCTTTGCCAAGATCTCTCAAACTATCTTATTATTTAATTATAACCCAAATCCCTATATGTGCTTACCTATGATCTAACCTCTTAAGGTAACAATTATGAACATTACATTAATAAAAAAGCCATTCCTTAAATAAAGGGACCACCTTATCAATTATTGAATTTTGTAGTAAGACAATAACACCATGATATGGATTTATCATGATATAGAAGATCCCTAATCACCTCTAACTTCATCTTTAAATGGGTGTTGCGCTAAAAAAATAAATAAACTCCTTCTTACAATAAATAAGATCTTTGCAATAATGATGTTAGAACCCAATTTCCTTATGCAACTATAACCTTAAGTGCTCCATAAATCATAGTAGCTAGAAATCTCTAGCATAGCTCAATATTAATTTGTAATTATCTCATTATCTCCATTCATGTGTTAAAAAATTAAATCTTATCTATTTTTATGTTTCATACATGTTGGAAAAACGTATCATTTTTAACCTCCTTCATTATAGTTGATATATATTTATTTTCATTTTTTATAAGTGTTTAGAAAAACTTATCATTGTTAATTTACCTCTCTTTATTCTTAATGATGTAGACCACACGCATTCTTCATTTTCATTGTGCTAAGCTTTAATTTCTAAATTAATTATCCTCTCCAATACTTCAATTTCCAACTTAATTAATCTTTCCTTCCATCCATCTCTTTTAACATATAAGACCATCCTAACCTTTTTAAGTTTAATTTAATTTTGAAATACTCTTTTTATTAAGAACCCCTATATAATTCACTGTTTATAAATGTTCTTTAACCTTTTTTTTTTAATCCCCTTTCATTTTTCATATGGAGAGGACATTATGTGACTACTACTCTAACATCTATCCATCATTGCTTAAGTTTCTTAATACAATCCTTTCTTTCTACACAATTATCCAAAGGGATGTTCCTTCCTAGTACTTTTTTCTTTGCATATTAGTGTTAAAAGGTAATAGATAGTGATGTGAGAAAAATATCACCTTAGATCTTACCATCCAAGAGATCAATGCGATGAATGTATATTATGCTTTTAAATTTTTTGTATTTATAATAATTTGAAAAATTATATATATATATATATGAAAATTTTATGGAAAATTCAAGGATATCTTTCCATATTTATGGATGATATTCTCAGTAAACTCGTAAATATATACTAATGTGTTTCATCTAGTGAGATTTGAATCAAATACTTACTAGCAAAGAATTAGCCAAATCTCATCAACACTGACCACAGCGGGTTGAACTAATACAAAAGATCATTGATGTATATTATGGTTCTAAATTTTTAATATTTATAATAATCTTAAAAATAAAATTGACATTCTTGTATAATCATATTGTGTGTGTATGTCATACATACATACTCATTTTTCAAGAAAAACATCATGGGAAATCCAAGTGATATCTCCCTACATTCATGGATGGAATCCCGAGTAATATATAGATGACATCCCTACTAAACTCGTCGTCATAGACTAGTGCACCTAACTCAAGGAAATTTCAATTGGGTACATGCTAACATGAAACTAGCCAAATACCCAACAACCAATTGAACTAACCCCTTGAAAAATATATATGTAAAACTTTGAGCAATATATTTTTCTTATTAAAAGTTATGATACAAAACAGAAGTCAACAAATCAAAATTAAATTTACATTTTTACACTTCAAAGGTTTTAGTTAGGTGAATAGAGAAATACAAATCTACATAAATATGCATCATTTAATTTTTTAAAGTTTGTGGTTAAGAACATGTGTTTCCTCCTAAGAGGTCACAATTTCAAAACCAGAGGGGGGTAGGGTATGTATACCTCCGTAGACTTTATCAATCAAATCGTTGGGCGGAGGGTGTCCCTTGTCCTACAAACAAGGGGGTCTCATACACCAAATTGGTGTCTGGCTTCGCTGTGACCTTAAAATTAGATTAGTAGTAGTAGTAGTAAACATTGATTGCTTGCAATATCTCCTCTCTAGGAATGACTAAAGAAATGCACAAATGTATGTAAAGGCAAAGATCAATCCTTAAGCATATAGTAAAGAGAGATCATGCACAACAAGACAAAGCAAATATGCAAGGACCCAATGGAAAAAGCATGTCAATCGAAGGAGCTTGGATCATCTATCATCATAAAATCACTAGTAATGTATCCATAATGTCTTATGGAGAATAATTTGGACTAAAGGGAGTATGCCAAAGTAGAGGGAGGTAATCAATGTTTTTTTTTTTAAACATGGAAATCGATAAGTAGTAAGTTTGATCTAGGTTAGATCCGAGATTAAGTTTATTGGTTGTTACTATAACTCAAAAGTATATCCAATAATCCACAAGCCAGATATATCAATAACTTGTGAATTAGCAAGGGTCGAGGCGTCCTGAAGCCCATCGAAATGAATCTCTATCCCAGAGTTCATCTACCCTTCTAACCTTATCACAATGTGTCAACATGTCCACTTTGAAGGAATTGAACCCAAATAAAAAGGATAAAAAACATGCTACGAGACAATCAATGACTTTGAATAATCACTCTCTAAATGCCCATGGTCAACATCCATCTATGTGGGGGCGGAGTAGTGATGTAGGTGTATTTGATCAAGTAGTCGAAGAAGATCGAGCCATTCACCCCATCCTCATCACATGATCGTAAAGTCTTCGTGGGATTGTTTTGTTTGGTGACTTGAGGTTGTTGTGAAAGATCTAGTCATTTGCGGGGCTGCCATAAAAGATCTAGTCATTCGTAGGCTTTCCATTTGACGACCCAGAACCCATCACGGGGTTGAAGATTTTGCGACGGATGTTGTTGTTGTGGGCCACCGAAAATTTGTTGGGGTGGTCAAGTCGTAGTTTGGTGTGGGTGATCTTGCAATTCTTTCTAATGGTGTGCGGCAATTTTCATTATTGTGGCCCACAATGATTGACCCATATGATAGTTGAAAGTCAAAATTAATAGTGGGTTGGTTGTTGTTGTTTTGCTTTTAATATGATTGTTACACTTATCGTAATATTAATATTATTGAAATTATTGATGATATCATCAAAATCTATTTCCATGATAATATTGTTGATAATTATTGTGATAATTTAAACTTTTGAATTTATCATGAAAATTTAGGAAATTATCGGAAGACGATCGAATTTATCGTCTTGCTCTTTTTCCGTTCAATTTAAATCACAATTTTGGGTTTTAAAATGTTATTTTGCAAACATTGTAAGGGGGGTTGAGCTCTAAGGATATTGTGACCATTTTCCATCAAGCAAACAAGGGAAAATATATTGTTTTCATTGCCATCAACTAAGCATTCGTGGAGTAGGAATCTACTCCAATCTACCGTATCCATATTCCCAACTATGTAAAACAAATTATGCCTTCATTTTCTTTGTTTTTCAAGATTTGGTATAGGGTTTGCAATGACCATTAGATATGCATCTTCTTGTCATTTTTTAACGAGAGATTTAACACTTATATAGCTATGATATTTTAATTGTGACATTCTTTAAGTCTTTTGTGGATTTGGATTTTGAATTTCCTCGTTTGTTTTGTGTCGAGGTTTAAATTTTAAAGATTTAATAAGTGCTCAACAAATGGCAAAGCCATTGGATCCAATGTGGGAGTATGGTGAACCATATGAGGATCATAATAGAAAAAATTTGAGTTGCAAGTTATGTTGAAAGGAAATGTTTGGCGGAGTCAACCACTTGAAATATCACCTTGCCAAAGTCCCAGGGCATGAACTAGAAATTTTCCCTCTAGTGACCCATGATGTTGTCCTTACTACAAAGAACTCAAATATTGATATTAATGAGAAGAAAAATCAGAGGGAATAATTGAGGAACCACATGGGAACCACAAGCTTCTTAGGGGCATGGGAAACCTAATCCTCGACCACGCCTTCTTAGTGCATTATGATTATCCTTATAGTATCTAAATGCAAAATGATGATCATCTCATGAGATACATTTATTTTGTTTTGATGTGATTTTGTATTATCTCGTCAGGACTTATGACTTAGGATAGATATCATATTTCAGTATCAATGGTTGATGTACCACTTGACATCTTATATATCAATTTTATTTTCATATTTTTGTAGCAAGGTGTTTGTTTTTTGTTGTTGTTGCTTTAGATGTTTAAAAAATTGATTTTTTTTGAATTTTTTTAAGTTTCCCGATAATTTTCGATAATTTACCCCCCTAGCAACAAATTCCCAATAAAGATAAATGTAACAATGTTTAATACATTAATTTTGGTGGGTTGAAGGGCACCACTTAGCGGCAATCAAGAGGCTAGGTGTAAGGCTTTGGTCTTGAATGGCTTTGGGAACCTCCACCACATGATCACCTTGGTGGTCATTGACCAGCACGGATGTACATGAAGGAAGATTTATGGCTACAAGGGTCGATTTTGGAGTGCCTTGGCTTGTTGGCAAGGAACACCATGGGCATGTTGAGTGCCCTTACTTAGATTGGATGCATTGCAAACCTTGGTAGCTCATGAATTTAGTTGGTCAGACCAAGAGAAGCTTGAAAGGGAACTTGGTGACAAAAGACAAAGAGGGTTTCCATGAGAAACCTCATCCGCGGACATGCATTAAGCATGAGGGACAAAATGGAAAAGAGAAATTCATTGGCTTTTATAGAATTGGGTGCTTGGGTTACATGCAAACACAAAGAGTTGGACATTCCACACTTGGGGGTTGCAAAAGATGGAAAAATTACCTTTGGTCACAAGTGTCCATGGAGCGCAATTGTCAGACACACTCATTGGGAGCACATCCATCAGATGCACTTGGATGCACTTTCCACACTTGGGTGCACATGTTGGGTGCACCATTAGACATTGGACATCAGTGAAGTCATGAAGGGGGAAGAGCCACCATCATGCACAGTTGAAGTTGGCAATGTAGCCACTTGGGTCCACTTAGGTTTGGAGGGGCTTTCAAGTGCAAGACATGTCTTGTATAAATAGTGGATGCCTCAAAGGCACTAAGGCATTGACCATTCATTCATTATCATTCACCAAGAGTGTAAGGGAGCTCTACAATTATGCTAAGTTTAGGGTTAGGCACAACAGGGGGAAAACATTGGTTGAGTGAGAAGAAGAAGAAGATAGGACTTGTAGGAGTTAGGCATATAGTTGCTTCAAGGGTTGCATTGTGCAAGTCTATTGAGAAGTAGGTAGAAGGCTATTTCCCTTAGACTTATTGTACATATGTAATAGAGTTGTAGACAGAAGGTGGTAACTCATTTGTTGTATATATGTAACATTATTCATATAATAAAGTTAAGGCTCCTACCTTAGGTGTTGCTTCTAAATGTGTGTTGTGAACTTTTTATGGTTGTTGGATGTTATTGTTCCTTGCTTTGCTTTGTGTTAGCTAAGTATAAGTATTGTTGGAATGTTTTAAAGTCCATAGTTGGACATGTGCCTATTGTTGAATGGACTTGGTTGAGTACAACTTAATTGTGTTTGAAGAATTGTAGCTTAAGGTGAAGTGATGGGTGGACCTTAAGTGAAAAGGAATAGTCTGGTTGTAGTAGGCACAAGTTGGCCAAGCCCCTACAGCCAAGGCAAGGCAGTGTCGAAATAGAATCAAGAGAAACTCAAGTTTGCAAAGAAATTTTTTGACAGACTATAGGTTTGTGACAAGTGGTATCAAAGAAGTTCAAGCAATCTTCATCACATCTGTGTGAATTTGAAGCAAAGTAGCATTCTTTGGGATAATTTTCCAAGAAGTCACAAGAGTGACTTGAAGAATATATAACACAGACTTAATTCCTTGGTGTAGCAGGCGGTCAGGATAGTATATTTGCACAGACCTTGAAGACTTCAAGCACTCTTCACCATGACTTGGAAGGGAGAAACAAGCTTTAGTGACAAGTTGAGTTGGTTGACAAGAGAAAGCTTGAGGTAACAAGGAAAAATTGAGTCTTTGATACTTTGGATTGACTCTTTGGCCATGCCTATGCATAGCTTGGATGGCATAGAAGAAGAGTCATGGAAGACCAAGATGGAAGCCATGATCATGGACTTGGAACATTGGGATCAAGAGGTCGGTCACTTGTACTAGGGACATGTGATGAAGTTGGAGTAGACTAGTGCATGAGCTGAAGCTGGGGTTTAGAAATTTCAAACTTAGGCAGGCCAAGTAGAGACTTGGGCACTACCTAAATTGGGATCATTCAAGAGAAAGGATGCCCAAGATGACAACAACATTACAATAAGGAAGCAATGGAAATTGCCTAATTCCATAACTAAGAATGTTGCTTGTTTGTTACCAAAATCATATTTCCATGGATTTTCCTTTGAAGAATAAATTGGAATACTTGGAAGAAGTCCAATTGCAACCAATTTTGAAGGCAAATCCAACAACCTTGGGAGGATCCCAAGTGTAGTAGACTTCAAAGGCAACATTGGAGGTTCTAAGTTCCTTGACAACAAGTTTGGGCAAGTTCATGGAAGAAGTTTAGGGAAAATAGTTTCTAAGGCAAATCCTAAAATAGATTCTAGACAGATAATTGAAACAGTTGTTGGAGGTGGCCTTGTTAGCCACCTGACACCCTCCTTTCACTGTTAAAAGCCAGAAATGGCTCATTTCCTAGAAGCAGCCAGTGGAGCCTAGGGCATCAACAAAGGTGCTCATAATAATGAAAGGTTAATATAGGAGGAGTCATTTTTTTAGAAGGATGAAATGTGTGATGGAAGGAGGCCATCCTCTTCTCCACGTTGATTTTTATTTAGACAATCTACTATTTAAGAAGTAGGGTAGTGGGAAAAGAGGTGTTAGTGCATGAGTGTTTTGAAGAACTTGTTGAATTGTAGGAATCAACTTGACAAGCTTGAGGAAGAGGTGAAGACCTTTCCTTATGCAATTTCAATGATAGTGCCAAAGTAGTGGACAAAGACAACGAAGGAAGTTGACCAAGAAATGTATGCATTCAACCTAAATGGTTCAAAAAGGAAAGCATACTAGCTTGACAAGGAAAATGTTTTTCCTCCTTCATATATGGGGTCCTAAGATGAGGCAAAGCGTTCCATGGAAAGTTTGAGAATGATTGCTAGTATGACCCAAATATCATGAGATCATTAGTTGAAGGTAATTGAAGTACTAGCGCATATGTGCCTCTCTTAAGCAAGATATATGGAATTCTTTTTGGTTGGCTCATTGCACTTATTAGACTTTGGAAAAACTATTGGAGCACTTAAGGGAAGTGATTGTGAGGGCCATTTTCCACCTAGTCTCATTGATTTTTTCCTTAAGGTGTCTTGATACCTAAAATTTGGTATTAGAGCCTAAGTGCACCAAGAAAAGGTGCAAATATCAATGAAGGAGTTGGAAGTGTTGGGATGTAGTAGATGACTTGATAGTTTGTAGGTAAAGTTGTTGACTTGATAGTTGTATAGATAGATCGAAGTGTGAAGGGAAGTGGCTAGTTTGAGCATGATGAATCACATTCTTAGGGAGTTGGCTTGGGGATGCCTAAATGGAAATAGTCTTGGAGAATTTCAATGTATAGAAGCATGGAAAAATGGTCAAAATTATTGGAGTAATAGTAAGACTAGAAAGTGTGATACATGGACAATTGCATAACCTTCTTAATGGAGGTTGAGTTGCCACAATAGTAGAATGTGTTTGTAGTAACAGTGGAAACTCAGGTTGTAGTCGCAACAAAAGATAGTAGCATAAAAACAAGCATCCAAGAGCATTGCAATAGATTTGGGAAAAAATTCTTCATTCGAAGGAACTAATGAATAGTGAACAATTGCATAAGAAATTTTGGTAGTGGCAGTGTAAAGTGGTTGGAGAAGAAAACCATAAAGGGATGCATGAGTTTGGACAACAGAATTGGAGGAAAATAGGTTCTTGAGGATGTTTTCAAGGGTGGAAATGAATTTTACTGGGTGAGGATGTAAGGCCCTAGCCTTGAATGGCTTCGGATACCTCCACCACATGATTAACTTGGTACAAAATATTGATGGCTAGAAGAGTCGTTTTTGGAGTGCCTTAGCTTGTTGGCAAGGCACACCACCAACATGTTGGGTTCCCTTTCCTATATTGGGTGCATCGTAGGCATTGACACCTTGCATTAGTTAGTTAGACTAAAATAATCTTGGAAGGGAACTTAGTGAGGAAAGGAAAAGAGCTTTGACATGGAAAACCTCATCCATAGACATGCACTAAGCATGATGGATAAAGTGGGAAGAGAACTTGACTAGATTTTATAAACTTGGGTTCTTGGGCCACATGAAAATCCAAGGAGTTGGGTGTTCCACACTTAAGGGTTGCGATGAATGACAAAAGTGCCTTTAGGCACACGTATTTGTAGAGTGAAATTATGGGATGCACTCATGGGACACACATCCATTAAATGCATTTGGGCACACTTCGGTGCACTTGGGCACACATGTTGGGTGTATCATTGGACGTTGGATGTCGATGGACAAGTCATGAAGGGGGTAGAGGCACCATTGGGAAAAAATGAATTCGACAATGTGGGCACTTGGGTCCACTAAGGCTTGAAGGGGATTGGAAGTGCAATACAAGTCTTTTATAAATAGTGGATGCCTCAAAGGTGATAAGGCATTGATCATTCATTCATTATCATTCAACAAGAGTTTAAAGCAGCTCTGCAATTATGCTAATTTTAGGGTTAGGCATAGTAGGGTTAATTTCATTAGCTGAGTGAGAAGAAGAAAAAGACAAGACCTATAGGAGGCATGTTTGTAGTTGCTTCAAGGGTTGGATTGTGAAAGTTTATTGGGCAATAGGAAGAAGGATATTTTCTTTAGACTTAGTGTACATCTATAATGGAGTTGTAGAAAGGATATTGCAACTCCCTTGTTGTATATATGTAACATTCTTCATATAATAAAGTTAGGGCACCTGCCATGGGTGCCACCCATACATGTGTGGTGTGGAATCTTTATGATTGTTGGATGTTATTGTTATTTTTTTATTTTTTTGTTGGCTATGTATAAGTATTGTTGGGATGTTTTAAAGGCTATGGTTGTACATGAACCTATTGTTGAATGAACTTGGTTGAGTAGGACTTAGTTGCATTTGGTAGATTGTAGCTTAAGGTGAAGTTATGGGTAGAAATTAAGTGAAGAGGTGTAGTTTGGTTATAGTAGGAACAGGTTGTCCAAGCCCTTACATCTGAGGAAAGGTAGTGTGGCATGATCTCAAGTGTTGAAACAAACTTGGGAGAAACTCGATTTTGCAAAAAAAAAATCAAGCAGACTATAGGTCTGTGACACTAGGCCTCTTATTGTGTTTAATGAGGTTGTTGGATATTAATAGGGCCATTGAACTTTAATAGAATGAGAGGGAAATAATGTTTTGGGGAGGAGATATTTGGCCATTATTGTCTCCCTCAAAAACAAAAGAGATTATATAAGAAGTATAAGAGGTAGCTCATGAATTCAAGGGAGAGAAGGAAGTTCATGAAGGAAGGAGTATTGTCATGAATTGAGAAAAAGGAAATAGAGAGAAATATA